>CM071716.1:59786855-59801088 GCA_036630335.1 Physaria fendleri | reverse complement strand
GAGTTATTTCTCATTCCGGGCGAGACTTGACGATGAAGTTCTGGCGGCTAATGGGATTCATAACGACGGGAGGACCAGCAGTTCTTGGCCATGCTTGGAATTTCTCATCCGTAGCAGCCCACCATTCTTTGTTAGAGACAGTTCCTGGAGTACTTCCTGAAGATAGACATTAATAGAGTTACCGAGTTGAAACACACACAACAAAAGAAGGTGAAAACTAGAGGAGGAAAAGTTACCTCCAAAGATCTTATTATCAGAGATAAGTTTGTCGAAGATGTAAGAGATTCCGAAAGAGCCAATAAGAGCACCGATTATGTACTTGGCTTTACCTCCTGATGAAGTTGCCATTTTCTTCTAAATCTGGAACCAGAACCATTATTACAACTCAACACACTCAAACATATATGTAATCAGGGATCAACAGATCGCCTGAGAAACTCAAATATTTGAGAGGAATCAAAGCTTTACTCTTATCATTGAACCAATCAAAAGACAGCCAAAATTACAGAGCGTTCTATACTTGTATTCAAAAGAAAATGATAAGGTTTTATAGTTAGAATCAGAAGTTACCTTTGCCGATTCAGAGATACAGAAAGCTGAAACAGTAGACTGGTGTTGGAGAAAACTTTCAACGGTGGGAATTCATCGTCATCATCTTATCTAAAAGAAGAAGACTGATTAAAAGTGGACCCACTTTATTACCAAACAGGACACAGCTTCTGGAAGTAGCTTGTGTCGGAAAAGACCAAAATGTGCCCATCTATGCGTATTTTTACCTTTTGTTTTTAAATATTTTCATTTAATACAGTAACATGAAAAGCCCATAAAACAAAATCTCTGAATAATTGGGCTTAAATGAGGCCCAAAAGTTTTTATATATTTTCATTTTATGGCCCATAAGTCAAAATTCAACACGAGCACGAAGAAGCTTGTTCCTTCGTCTTCTCAAAATCATCACCAGAGATCACATCGATTCTCGAACCATCAAGCTTCACATCAACCCCACCGTCAGATTCCATAGCTTTTCTCGAAACAACAACAACGCGGCTAAAAATCTCCTCAAGTAAACGGAAAAAAGCTTCCTCAACGTTTCCACCGCTCAGAGCCGATACTTCCGAGAAAAAAAGCTGTTGCGTCTCGGCGAATTCAACAGCGTCTTCCGTAGGAACGGCGCGATTATCGGAAGCGAGATCGGCTTTGTTTCCGACGAGCATGATCACGGCGGAATCGTCAGAGCATGATCACGGCGGAATCGTCAGCGTGAGCACGTAATTCATCAACCCAACGTGCCACGTGGTCGAATGAGAGGCGTTTGGTAATGTCGTAAACAACCATAGCACCTAATGCGCCTCTGTAATAGGCGCTCGTCACTGCTCTGTATCTGATCGCCGGAAAAATGTAATAAAAATAAAATTAAAATAAACAAACTACTTTTTATTTAAATAAATTAGAACAAAATCAGACATTGCAGAGAACAAATCAAGAGGACTCATAAGTCATAATTACTATGATTATGGTGATCCTAGCTAATTTTTTTATTTTATAATTTAATTCGTATTAAAATCTGACAATCAGCTGTAAATAGTTAAAGAATTATCAATGCTAATAACTACAATTTCTGCCATCTGTGGACATAAATATTACTATAGATTAAGAAAATATTTGTGTGAAAGAAAAAACTATAGTAAATTATTATATGGGTAGGAAAAATAAAATAAAAAATATATTCGGTGAGTTATTGCATTTGTCCTTCTGATCTGAGTATTATTTTCTTTTTGTTGGCATTCGCAAAAAATAAAATAACAATGGTTTTGCATTTGTCCTTCTGATCTGAGTATTATTTTCTTTTTGTTGGCATTCGCAAAAAATAAAATAACAATGGTTATTCGTATTCAGATACTCCTACAATTCTTTATCAAATAAACTAGGATATAGTAGTATTAAAATAATTATATTTTGTCACGAAATCAAACCACATCTAAATGATCGTGATCCAAGAAAAAGAAATATCTACTTTAAATAAGTAATCTGAACTAAAACTGAGATTCATCTTAAATAGTAATAAAAATGTAGAAAGAATGATGATTGTGAGTGGAAAGGGTATTATTTACCTTTCTTGACCAGCGGTATCCCAGATCTGAGCTTTAACGAGTTTACCCTGAAGAGTGATGGTTCTTGTCTGAAACTCGACACCAATGGTTGATTTTGAATCGTAACAAAACTCATTCTGTGTGAAACGTGAGAGAAGCTGCGTTTTTCCGACAGCAGAATCTCCAATCACCACCACCTTGAACACGTAATCGATCTTTTCCGGCATCGTCTGTTTTATTACCTGTTTCTTATCATCCTGCGACTCTCCACTCATCTCTTCGTTCATTCTTGTTGATAAACTAAAAAACACTCTTGTTTTGAGTGAAGTGGAAGTAAGTGAAACAGAGCAAGGGAGAATAAAAATTGGGTTTTGAGTTATGTTTGTTATTATAGTTGAGTTTTAATAACCTGAACCAAACATTGATTCTGTTGCTGGTTTACTTCACACTGTTAGTGTTAGATGGAGACAGCAACGATGATCTGTGCAATATTATAGTTTAGTTTTTTTTAATATATCATTCTAAATGAATATACAATGTTAATTAAAATTAACAGCTGTGAGCATGGACCGACAAATCAATTTTGCTAAAAATATCATTCTAAATGAATATACAATGTTAATTAAAATTAACAGCTGTGAGCATGGACCGACAAATCAATTTTGCTAAAAATAAAAATTTAAATGATTCAACATGAAACTCACAATTTGTCTGGCGACCACCTAATAAAGCGACCACCTAATAAAGCTTCTTATGCTCCATCAATTGTTGGTTGTTGTCTACTCCTGCCTCATGTATCTATTTATTGCTTCTTCTTTTTTGCTCCCTTTTGATTAATGTTGAAAATTAATTGTATTGACTATAGTTTATGAGAATAATATATCAATTAAGGTAGACATTAGAGTTGTTAAACTGATCTGTAATCATTTTTGTTCCATCGCAAGAGTTGGGCTTTTAAGGCAGAGGATACCATTTAAGCCCAATAAAAGTGGATAGATTAAAATGGGCCAAAACAATTATAGTGTCACTTAGTGAAAAGAGGGGTCAAAATGTTGAACAATCAAAACAATTGTGTCAATATTCGAAATAAGAGAACAAGCAAAATTTTCCTGGAAGTATTTCGATTGTGCAAAGTTTTGATATTTGAGATGATGATCAAGTAAATTTCTCTGTTTTGAGATCGTCAGGTAAATCTATCTGTTTTAAGATTCAGACCCAACACGATAACGTAATGGTTGCATAAGTCTTTTGACTTTGACCGATGAGTCTTTAAACTTGTTTTATAAACCACCATGACTTCAGCAGCCAAATACTCATCGTGGCTCAGCTAATTGCCAAAGACTCTCTCGTCATTTGTTTCCCCAGCATCATCTACACGAGAAAACAAAATGTCTTCTGAATTCTCGATGACCAAGAAGAAAAAAAAAGCTGACTTGGCCACTGTTTTGCGCAAGTCATGGTATCATTTAAGGCTCTCGGTGCGCCATCCCAAGAGAGTTCCGACTTGGGATGCGATCGTCCTCACTGCGGCTAGTCCTGAACAGGCGGAGCTCTATGATTGGCAGCTCCGTCGAGCGAAGCAGATGGGACGAATTGCTAGCTCCACTGTCACTTTGGCTGTTCCTGATCCAGATGGTAAGCGGATCGGGTCTGGTGCTGCCACTCTTAATGCCATTTATGCTCTCGCTCGCCATTATCAGCAATTAGGTTTTGATCCTTGTCCTGAGGTAAACTGTGTTGACTGCTTAGATTTATTCATTATTTGAGCAAACAATGTCTTGCTTGAGTTGATATCTCAATGATCAACAGTTGTGGAACTTGGTTTATTGATGAATCTGGGTTAGCATTGTGCAAACACTCTCTGATCTTCGTGATCTAAATAATCAAGTGACTAAACCTACTAGATCTGTTTATTTGATTAAACATTAGATAGCTTTCTGGTATTAGTTTTATGATTTGATGGTTTTGTTGGTCATCATCAGTGATTAAACATTAGATAGCTTTCTGGTATTAGTTTTATGATTTGATGGTTTTGTTGGTCATCATCAGGTGGAAGTTGCAAATGGTAGTTCCTCTCCAGATTCTTGGGTTAGATTCATTTCAGAGAAGCATGTACTGATGCTTCATGCTGGAGGTGACTCCAAACGGGTTCCTTGGGCAAATCCTATGGGGAAAGTATTCCTCCCACTTCCTTATCTTGCAGCTGATGACCCTGATGGTCCTGTTCCTCTCCTTTTTGATCATATACTTGCAATCGCTTCATGTGCAAGACAGGCTTTCAGAGATCAAGGTGAAATCCCGTATTTCATTGCAATTTGCAAATGCCATATTTAATTTGCCTATCCTGCAGGTTGCTGTTTCAGCTGTGTAAAACAGAGAAGAGTGTGTTTTCTAGTGTGATATTTATACATATTTTTAACAGGGTGTCTGGGTGCTAATCTTAACTTTTAACTTGTGAAGGTGGTTTATTCATTATGACTGGAGATGTTCTCCCTTGTTTTGATGCATTTAAAATGACTCTCCCTGAAGACGCAGCTTCCATAGTTACTGTGCCTATCACTCTTGATATTGCTTCCAACCATGGTGTTATTGTCACATCCAAATTATCACTCTTGATATTGCTTCCAACCATGGTGTTATTGTCACATCCAAATCTGAGTCCCGCGCTGAAGGCTGTATTGTCAGTTTAGTAAATGATCTTCTGCAGAAGCCTACAGTAAGGGAGCTTGTCAAGAAAGATGCAATCTTACATGATGGAAGGACACTTCTTGACACTGGGATAATATCTGCAAGGGGCAGAGCATGGTTGGACCTAGTCTCTCTTGGATGCTCATGCCAACCCATGATCTCAGAGCTTATATGCAATAAAAAGGAGGTGACTTTCTCATATTTATGCAGCTGGTTCAAGAATGACTTGTTCTTGAAAATGCATTGGTTTCTTACAGATATTTGGTAATGGAAATGGTTTCTGACTTTGCAGATGAGTTTGTATGAAGATTTGGTGGCTGCTTGGGTTCCGTCAAGGCATGATTGGCTGCGAACCAGACCTTTGGGTGAACTTCTTGTTAACAATCTGGGGAGGCAAAAAATGTACAGCTGTTGCACCTGTATGTTTGTACTGATCCCAAAACTAGCTAAACTAAACTAAGATTTTTATTGCATATTGTTACTTTTCTAATCCCTTTTGTATCATCTTGTGGTAGATGATTTACAGTTTTTGCATTTTGGAACATCAACCGAGGTATTGGATCACTTAAGTGGAGATGCTTCGGGAATTGTAGGTCGAAGACACCTATGTTCCATCCCAGCAACTACGGTTTCTGATATTGCAGCGTCTTCTGTTATTTTGTCTAGTGAAATTGCACCTGGTGTCTCTGTTGGTGAAGATTCACTTATATATGATTCAACAGTTTCTGGTGCTGTACAAATTGGTTCTCAGTCCATAGTTGTTGGTATTCACATCCCAAGCAAAGATCTTGGAACTGCAGAGAGTTTCAGGTTCATGCTTCCGGATAGGCATTGTCTCTGGGAGGTCCCACTAGTGGGACATAAGGAGAGAGTTATTGTGTATTGTGGTCTCCATGACAATCCAAAGAATTCAATTCAGAAAGATGGAACTTTTTGCGGTAAACCCTTGGAGAAAGTACTGTTTGATCTTGGCATTGAGGAAAGTGATCTCTGGAACTCCTCGTATGCTGCAGAAAACAAATGTTTGTGGAATGCTAAACTGTTCCCGGTTCTTTCTTATCGTGAGATGTTGAAGACAGCATCGTGGTTGATGGGTTTGGATGATAGTAGGAACATGGAGAAGATTACCTTGTGGAGAAGCTCACAACGTGTAAGCTTAGAAGAACTGCATGGATCAATAAACTTTCCTGAGATGTGCAATGGTTCCAGCAATCATCAAGCTGATCTTGCCGCTGGAATTGCTAAAGCATGTATGAACTATGGTCTGCTTGGCCGAAATTTTTCTCAGCTGTGCCATGAGATTTTACAGAAAGAGTCATTAGGATTGGTAATATGCAAGGATTTTCTAGATCAGTGCCCCAAATTTCAGGATCAAAACTCCAAAATTCTTCCCAAGAGTCGGGCGTATCAGGTAGAAGTTGATCTTCTTCGAGCATGTGGGGATGAGGCAAAAGCTGGAGACTTGGAGCATAAAGTATGGGGAGCAGTTGCAGAAGAAACTGCTTCAGCTGTGAGATATGGTTTTAGAGGTAAAATCTCAAGACCAGTGTTTAATATTTCCAGGAATTCCTCTGCGTCTTCAAGTGCTTCCTTTATTCACCTCGCCACAGCTAATCTCGGAGTTGGAGCAACGCCTCCTCGTAGTATTCACTGGTCAAGTAAGTAATATCATTGAGAGAGGAAGAAGAGTAGTCAGTTACATTCTCACTCATTCATGACTCTATTTAACAGGTCAGGCTTGCTCATCAAGTCCTACACAAGGTCGTTACAAGGTATCTGCAAAGAGACAATCTCTTGATCTCAAGCATAAAGCGTTTGACAGAGCTGGCGAAATTGGGGAGAGAAGCATTAATGAACTGTGAAGTTGACGAGCTGGGTGAAATAATGTCAGAAGCTTGGAGATTGCATCAAGAGCTTGACCCGTATTGCAGCAATGAGTTTGTTGATAAGCTTTTCGCCTTTTCAGAACCATATAGTTCAGGTTTCAAGCTTGTAGGTGCTGGTGGTGGAGGATTCTCTCTTATATTGGCCAAGGACAAAGAAAACGCAAAGGTGTTAAGACAGAGATTAGAAGAACATCCAGAGTTCGATGTCAAAGTTTATAACTGGAGCATCTGTCTTTAAATTATCAGTGATCTTGTGAATTCGTGATTGGTTCGTGTTGGATACAATAATCCAATGTAATATATAATTATTTTTTTAATTATTATTTTTTCCTGGAATGGCTTGGACTGTTGTTAATCTCGCTCATTTCGTTGTAAGTCTTCCTTTTTCTACCTTTCAGATTCCATGATTCGATGATTGTTTACACCCTTCCATTTTGTTATTTGATGATCGATTGATTGTTAAATTGTTCCCCTTTTTTGTCCTGGAGATCTAGATCTGTGTCTAGTGATAAGTTGATTAATTTGGTGAAAGCAACTTATGAATTGATCTCTTTGGTTATCTGCAATTTCCTAGTTCACTGGGATCAGTTTTGTTTTCTATAAGATTTGAGCTTTGGATCAGGCTTCGAAATAAGATCAAAATTACCTTCTGATCTTCATTGATCAGTTTTGGTATCAGCAATTTTGAATTGATCAGTTTGATAGTATCAGCACTGTTAAGTTGATCAGGCTTTGCTTTAAGATAATCCATTCTTAATTTGAATTTTTGGATCCTTGGTAATGAGAATTTAAAAGTTGAATAAGCTTCAAGTTAAGATGCACCTTCTGGTTATTAAGAGTTGATCAGTTCTGTATCTGAATTCTAAAGTTAATTAGGCTTTGAATTAAGACGCACCTTCTGGTTATGATAAATTGATTAGTTTTTGTATCAGAATTGAATTAAGACGCACCTTCTGGTTATGATAAATTGATTAGTTTTTGTATCAGAAACTGAAATTGTACTCCCTTAAGGTTAGGTGCTAGGGTGACTTGTATATTGGCATAGCTTGATGAAAACCAAATCTAGTCATGAAATTTAATTACACTTTGGAAAATGTGAAATTTGAGTAGCATGTGTGGATGTGTTGTCAGGTAACGTTTCACTGCTTTCACTGGATGAAAGGAACTCCTTTTGGAGATGACCAAGGAATTTACAACGGTTTAACTTGGTGGGAACAAATGGACAATGGTCAACAACTTACCCGGAACCGAAAATTTCTTACCGTAGTTCCTGTTGTCCTGTAAGTCACAACCGCTTGTATCTTCAAAACTCAACATACTTGTCTGTTTCCAAGCTACATTTTCTTAGCAATTCATTCTCTTTAGCTGCACATATCCTATGTGTCCCACATGGTTTATATACTATCCTAGATTCTCAAATTCACACCATCTAAATATGTAACCTGCGAGAACTCAGTATACCCTGATAAGGTGTTTAAAGAAGACCTGCAGTTATCTCGTTGAACTTTCAAGACTCCATGTTTTTGACTATTTGTTGTCATTGGTAAAAACAGGTACTTGATAGCATCTCATACGACAGATTCCATGTTTTTGACTATTTGTTGTCATTGGTAAAAACAGGTACTTGATAGCATCTCATACGACAGATTACAGACATCCATGGCTGTTCCTCAACACACTCGCTGTAATAGTTCTCGTTGTTGCTAAATTCCCCAACATGCACAAGGTACGCATCTTTGGTATCAATGGGGGTAGATAAGTAAATCTTCTTTTGCGTTATGAGAACACCGGGAAGAAAAGAAAAAAACAGCAAACATGTATATGTATAAATGTTCATATGAGTTGGTTTAATTCGAGAGTTCATGTTTTTTGTTGGACATTTGTAAGTAGCTAATTTTGAAAGCTCTTATATTTTTCCTTCTATTATAGACAAGAAATTCATACAATTAGTCTATTACCTCCATTCTTTATTTACCTGTGTTTTTACTCAAAGCTAAAGATATATTTCCAGATTTCCTAAGCTAATTTTGTCCTAATAAACCGATTAAAAAGAACATTAAGAAAGCATGCAATTCTAAAATGAATCACACAAAGAGCAAGAAACATAAATAATTCATAGTTCTAACCAAAACTTAGCTACTAGCCTTCCACCATTACAAAGAGCAAGAAACATAAATAATTCATAGTTCTAACCAAAACTTAGCTACTAGCCTTCCACCATTTGTTATATATTGAGACAACAAAGACCATTTGGAATAATGAAAAGATGATTTGGGTGTTAGCCTCCCTCTTCCCTATTCTCATTCTTAATCTTATTCTATGGAGATGGCTAAAAGCTTCAGCATGTAAATCCCAAAGCCTCCCTCCAGGTCCACCAAGGTGGCCAATTTTAGGCAACCTTCTCCAATTAGGCCCTTTACCTCACCGAGACTTGGCTGCTCTCTGCGATATACACGGTCCATTAGTCTACCTCCGGCTCGGTAACGTAGATGCCATTACAACAAACGATCCTGATATCATCCGTGAGATTCTCCTCCGTCAGGATGATGTTTTCGCATCGAGGCCCAAAACGATCGCAGCAGTTCACTTAGCATATGGATGTGGAGACGTTGCATTAGCACCAATGGGTCCACACTGGAAAAGAATGAGAAGGATTTGTATGGAACACCTACTTACAACCAAAAGGCTTGAATCTTTTACAGCTCAACGAGCTGAAGAAGCTCGGTATCTAATCCAAGATGTTTTCAAAAAGGCTGAATCTGGAAAGATGATTAATCTTAGAGAAGTATTGGGTGCTTTCTCTATGAACAATGTGACTAGGATGTTACTAGGGAAACAGTTTTTTGGACCTGGATCTTTAGTAAGTTCAACAGAAGCAGAAGAGTTTATGCATATAACTCATAAACTGTTTTGGTTATTGGGTGTTATTTACTTAGGAGACTACTTGCCGTTTTGGCGATGGTTTGATCCGTCCGGATGCGAGAAAGAAATGAGGAATGTAGAGAAGCTTGTTTGCCGTTTTGGCGATGGTTTGATCCGTCCGGATGCGAGAAAGAAATGAGGAATGTAGAGAAGCTTGTGGATGATTTTCACACGAAGATCATCGAGGAGCATAGAAGGGCACAACAGGAGAAACAAGATACTAATGAAGACATGGATTTTGTTGATGTTTTGTTGTCTTTGCCTGGTGAGAATGGGAAAGAACATATGGATGATGTTGAAATTAAAGCTCTAATTCAGGTATACTTACATTCGTCTTAAATATTTAATTACTCAGTGGGAATTATGTGGCACAATATGATTGTTTATCCTACTCAATAGGACATGATAGCGGCTGCGACAGACACATCAGCAGTAACAAATGAGTGGGCAATGGCTGAAGTAATAAAGCAACCAAGAGTAATGCGTAAAATTCAAGAAGAGCTCGATAACATCGTAGGATCAAACCGAGTAGTCGAAGAATCTGATCTAAGCCATTTAAACTATCTACGTTGTGTGGTTCGAGAGACATTTCGAATGCATCCAGCTGGACCATTCTTGATACCTCATGAGTCAGTCCGAGCTACAACGATCAACGGCTATTACATCCCAGCAAAGACACGTGTCTTCATCAATACACATGGATTAGGCCGAAACACTAAGATATGGGACGATGTAGAGGACTTTAGGCCCGAACGACATTGGCTTAGTGATGGTAACGGACGAGTTGAGATTAGCCATGGACCGGATTTTAAGATATTACCGTTTAGTGCTGGTAAGAGGAAATGTCCTGGAGCTCCGTTAGGTGTGACGATGGTTCTTATGGCTTTGGCTCGGCTTTTTCATTGCTTTGATTGGTCTTCACCGGAAGATATTGATACGGTGGAATTTTATGGTATGACTATGCCTAAGGCTAAACCATTGTGGGCTATTGCTAAGCCACGATTAGCTTATTGCTAAGCCACGATTAGCTTCTCATTTGTACAAATAGTACAATTATTTTAATTTGGTTTAACTTGAATAATAAGAATTTTATGAAATTTCGGTTATTGAATTGTAAACCGAGTCGGTTTATCAGAACACTACTTTTAAATTACCTCGCCTTATTTTGTTCTTTTTTCTGCTGGTGAAAAATAAAAAATGTATTCGTCGCTTCGTCACGGCGTGTTTCTCCGTCGATTCCCGGCCGTGATTTCCCCTCTGCGGAGGGCATTCAGCAGTCAAATTCACGATGGAATCGATCCTCAAATCATGATTATAGATGAGATGAATCAGGTTTCTTCCCGGTCTCTGTGCTTGTTATTTTGTGTTTGCATGTATCTGTAACTAGCTAAATCAGTTAGCTTTTGGATCCTGCTGAGAATTGAGAGTTCGTGTTTCCGATGATAGAATTGAGAGTAGAGAATTTGATGCTAAGTGTTGGCACTGTACCTTGATTTTACTAAATGCGCAAAATTTCGATGATTTCTATGTCTTTGCTGGGCTATTTAGCCGATCATTTGGTTTTTCAGGAAATGAAGTCAATCTTTGGAGAAGAGCCTTCTCCCGATGGATTTTCCGGTCCTGCGACGATGGATTTTTCTGAGCTGAAATCCAAAACTAAATCTTTTAAATCTACAAATCCGGAGAACTCTGATCTTTTATCCCATATTGTGTATCAGAAAGCTACAGATTCGAGCAAAGACCAGCCTGCAAAAGTGGCTAGTGATTTCTCTAAGCTAACCCATGTTGGTGTCTCAGGAGAAGCGCAAATGGTGGATGTTTCTTCCAAGGATAATACTAAGAGAACTGCATTGGCTTGCTGTAAAGTTATTCTTGGGAAGAAAGTTTTTGATTTGGTCTTAGCAAATCAAATGGGGAAAGGAGATGTTCTTGGAGTGGCAAAAATCGCTGGCATTAACGGAGCAAAACAAACTAGCAGCTTAATCCCTTTGTGTCATAACATTGCTCTTACGCATGTTCGCGTAGACCTAAGATTAAACCCTGAGGATTTTAGTGTTGACATTGAAGGAGAAGTTTCGTGCACTGGAAAAACCGGAGTTGAGATGGAAGCTTTGTCTGCCGTGTCAGTTGCTGGTTTAACTGTTTATGATATGTGTAAAGCCGCTTCCAAAGATATAAGTATTACAGGTGTGAGACTCGAGCGTAAAACTGGCGGAAAGAGTGGATATTGGTCTAGAGAGGAGTGAAAAAGAGTAACACAATGAAGAGTTGTCTTTGTTGTCATGGAGGTAGCTCTCTTTATCTTGGAATGATTAGTGTATAGGGTTTATAGTTCTTGGGTAATAAATCCTATAAAGAAAGATGGAAAATTTTGATTCTTAAGTAATCAATTAGAGGTATTTCACACAGGCACTCTGATAGACACCACAGTTTTGCTCACAATCTGACACTAAAGAACGCGTTAATATCATTCATAATCGACCGTGTGTTCTGTTTTCATTTTTAACAGTTCCTTAAGTAATGTGTCCTGGTAAGAACAGACATAGCATCTCTCATGAAACTAGTTATAGTCAGATCATTTCAACTAAATTAGGAGGATTAGACAACAGTGTGTATATGTATAGGTATGTAGGTTATCATGTTGAATTTTTATAAATCTTTTGGTAAGAACATTTGCACATGGTTCGTGCTACGACCCTTACAATGATGAGTGAGCACTAAACATATATAAAGCAGATAAAGTTAAAAAGTCTGCTGTTGCTTTCTCTGCTGGCCAAAGTCTCTTTTTCTTTCTTGTAGTGGCTTTTGCTTTCTTGTCTCCTTTAATCAAATATGTTTGTCTTCTCCATTCCCTTAGTTCTTACCAGCGTACTAATCCTTCTACAGCTTTTCCGGACAAGATAGCCGGTTGGAGAAAGATCAGAATGAACTTACCGGTGAAGTACTATTTCCTTTGTAAGTTTTGTACTTTGGTAAAGCATTTGATGTAGAATATGAGAGTATCACCTAAACCTTAGGTGAAACAATTTATGAAGTGAACGTGTTTGTTAGAAAATTTAATGCTTGTAGCTGTGAAAACTGAAAACTCATTAGTATTATTCATTGTCCATACTTATTCCACATTCTTAATACAGTGGGAAGAGATTGGTCACAGCATTAAATTGGTGGTCACACATACCAATATAACAAATTAGTACTCACATGCCCTTTTGGAAAATGTCTTTTGCATTCATTTAAAGAAGAGGGTAATTATAGACGTGGTGATGATGTAGTAGTAGTACCAGCAGCATGTAGTATGATGTTAACATATCGAGGCATTGAAGATGATAATTCCAAAATCTTGGATGTCATTATTTCCAATTCTTGTGGACGAAGGAAATCAAAAGAAGGTCTAATGATGTCGACAATCTAACAAGGAAGATCTGAAGTGCGTGAGGGGTTAGTTATATGACAGAATGTCTTGGCAAAAAATTCATAGACAAAAGATCTGAAGTGCGTGAGGGGTTAGTTATATGACAGAATGTCTTGGCAAAAAATTCATAGACAAAGACAATTGTTTCTGGTCATACAACATTCGTATACATGAATAGTAATAAGTTTTAGAAATTTATAACATCATTATAGATCATCTTTCGCCACCAGTACATTTGCATGTGTTTTGTTCACTCAAATGTGCCATCAATTGTGGGGAAATTATTGGGAATCATAAAGTTCATCAAATTATTTTTCACAAATAAGCTAATTATTTCATGACGCCAGCAGAAGATAATAAAAATAAAGCTACCAGTTAAGATATTTTTCTTATCATTTGTTGAGCACCGAATCTAAAAATGTCTGCTTTTGAATATTTCCACAATCTTATGATAAAAAAACACGATAGATATTTTTTATTTAAAATTACAGCATAATTCAAAAATATACAGTACGATAGATATTTTTTATTTAAAATTACAGCATAATTCAAAAATATACAGTTTACTTCTTTTCTCGAGTGTGTTTTTCAAGAAGACTAGTGCGCAATTATTTATACAGATTACTGAGACCACACTCATTGAGTCATTTCCCATTTTCCCGAGAAAACTCGAAGAAGAAAAAAAAATGGAAGGAAGAAGAAAAGCTTTAATCTTTTCTCTATGTTTCTTCTTCCTCTCTCTTCCTTCCTTCTCTTCTCTTCCAGCATTTCAAACCTTTAATCCCAACTCTCATTCTCTTCCTTCAGCTTCTCCACTCTCATCCCAACTCGAATCCGAACCCAACTCTGAAGCTCTGTTTAGATCCGACTCCGAGACTTCAGTCACTCTTAACCTCGACCACATCGATGCTCTCTCCACAAACAAAACACCAGAAGAGCTCTTCAGCTCCCGTCTCCAACGCGACTCCCTGCGCGTGAACTCATTCTCCTCACTAGCCGCCAAAATCCCCAGAAGAAACACTACTCACGCGCCAAGACCCGGTGGTTTTAGCAGCTCAGTAGTCTCTGGTCTCTCTCAAGGAAGTGGAGAGATAACGAAGGTCTCTTCGTCGGAGCTGCTGGATTATTAGGATTAGGTAAAGGTAAACTCTCGTTTCCAGGTCAAACAGGTCACCGATTTAATCAGAAATTCTCTTACTGTTTAGTCGATAGATCCGCTTCTTCCAAACCTTCTT
>CM071716.1:59768265-59781249 GCA_036630335.1 Physaria fendleri | reverse complement strand
TTTTTTTGAGTCATTGCTTGTCATATCTCTCAGGATGAAGGACTTCTATTCTTACATTCGTGTTGTCCTTCTAGGTTCACAAAGGAAGCCTTATCGTTACAAGCCAGGAACCGTTGCTTTGAGAGAGATTCGCCAGTTTCAGAAGAGCACAAACCTTCTTATTCCAGCTGCTAGTTTTATCCGAAATGTTTGTCTCTCTTTTTCTTTTTTTTTCTCTAAATATATATGTCTAGTTTCAGCATTTGCAACCTGATTCTCTATTTACCCAAAATTGCAATGTACTTGGTTATTTATAACTGTGCTACTTGTTTATGAACATGGAACCTGTCTGAGCATACCAATCTGAGCTTGTAATCCAGTGATAAGCAAATGCTGATCTGATTTGTGTTCGAGTCAAACTAATTTGTATTGTTTTACTTAACCAGGTCAGAAGTATAACACATGCGTTGGCCCCTCCCGAGATCAATCGTTGGACACCTGAAGCTCTTCTGGCTCTTCAAGAGGTATTCTTCTACTGTTTTATTGATATGAATGTATGAAATTAGTTACATAGAGAGCTACATACATCACAAGTAAATCTCATTTTCCCTTGACAAAAACTAATGAATTTGTTTTTGGGCAGGCGGCAGAAGATTACTTGGTTGCTTTGTTTTCAGATTCAATGCTCTGTGCTATCCATGCAAGACGTGTTACTCTAAGTAAGTACTCTTAAAGAAGACACTTCCAGTTTAAATTAGATATCACACTCATACTTGTGCATCCATCCCTTTGATCAATTATTTGCTTATGTAATATACTGTCTGACCCATGTACTTGTGTTTGTTAATGTCAGTGAGAAAAGACTTTGAGCTTGCACGCCGGCTCGGAGGAAAAGGCAGACCCTGGTGATACAAAGTGAGGATTGAATAGTTAACTGCTAATGTCTGGTGAATTGTATAAGATTTTTTAACTCCTTATTATGTCTAGTGAAAGTGAGGATTGAATAGTTAACTGCTAATGTCTGGTGAATTGTATAAGATTTTTTAACTCCTTATTATGTCTCGTGATGCCTGTTCTTTTGCACAAATTTGATGATCAGACCAAAACCTTCTTTAAAACCATAACTAAACACTTAATTTTGTTGGATTCATTCTGTGCTGTAAAACTTCTTTTCACATTCCTTGGAGTTGTTTGTTTTTGATCTATCTCGGGCAGTATTAATGGGCCTGTTAGCCCAATAAACCCATAAAATCATTATAATTCTTTTTTATATGTATAGGCCAGGCCCAATCAGCTTTTAATTTCATTGACATTTCTTATTTGTATGAGTCACAAAACAAGTACTCGAGAGATTAAAACTCTCAGATGAATACAAATCGTTAGATGATGAGTTTGCATATTGTAATGCTTATATCTGGCCTAGTATATGGTCCTTTACGTTACATTATGTGATCATAAAAATAAATAATATAACTATCTCTTAATCAGTACAAGGCAATACCTTTGTAGTATAAACGTTTGCAAAAAAAAAGAAGAAAAAATACATAAAAGAGTTGACATTAATTAGTTAATTACCAAATTCGAAATTTGAGATTTTCTTAGCGCCTTTGTAGTGTATCTATTGTTCTAATTTTATACAATAAATTCAAGGTTATTTAATTTATTTGTAAGAAAATTAATCAAGCAATGGTCCTAACAAAATAAACAATAGCTTTATTAATAGTATATTAAAAAAAAAAAAAAAGATGGAAGTGGCATGAATAATCATGCGTTGGTCCCAACAATATTAAATGAAATATATATATTAAAAAAAAAAAAAAAGATGGAAGTGGCATGAATAATCATGCGTTGGTCCCAACAATATTAAATGAAACATAAATCTAAGTGTCATGTTCAGTTGCAACTGCATTGTTGGTTCAGTAATCAGTACGTTGCTCAACCTCAACCTTGTTTTAATGTAAGAATAAATGAACAAACGACCAAAAAAAGAAGAAACATGAAATTAAATTTGCGATTTTAAGTAATGGGAATATAGGAAGTCGAATATCCAAATTCATATAATATTCAACAAACTTTCAACTCACCTTTTGATAGTTCTAACAGTATATTTCATTAAATACAACTGAAATTTAAAGAAATATGTAATGAAACTAAATCTAAAAACGTTAAAATTAGTGATTCTTCTAAGGTTTTATCTATATAATTGTATACATATTATTGAATCAAAATTAAATAGCTTTTTTAATCCTTTACAATAAGAAAGAAATATGCATACACGGACTCATAATATATATTTAACGTAGTTGATTAATATCGACTTAATTATGATTTAAAATTTATTTTTATGAGGGTATACTAAATATAACACATGAAGTCAAGGCAAGTAGTATGATTTATTTCTATTTAAGGCAAGTAGTGTCATTTTATAAAAGCAATTAGAGAAGAAGATGACGGAGTAAATGATGTAATGATTCATATTGGGTTCTTCTTAATGAAATCCCTCAAAGTCTCATACATACTGGTATACATTACTGTCAACCATAAGTTGCCAATTTAATTAATAAGAATAACATTATTAAATACTAAATCTAATTTTAATGATATTAAAAAATACGATACGTCAATAGTTAATGTGGAAACTGACCAAACCGGTTGTCATTATCTGCCTCTCTATATATAGAGAAGAGGCTTCACGTTCTTGCTTTTAAAACCACCATTCTCTCATATCTAACTTAAGACTTACCAAACTGTATTGATTGAGAAAATTGCAAGGTAGGATCATAATATCTTGATCGTTTCTGATGGATATGAAGCCTAAGTCAAAGCGTCCCAAGATCAGTCAAGCCCGTTTTGCCTCTTCTTCTGAAGGTATATCTAATTTTACGTTTGATTTGGAAAACTTTGTTGTTTATAATGAATTATGAAATTTTGATGATGATGATGATGATGTGGAACAGAAGTGAGCTGTCTTGAGTGGGAAGAAATAGCAATGAATCAAGAAGAAGATGATTTGATTTGCAGGATGTATAAGCTTGTCGGTGAAAGGTTCTTTTCCTTCTTTCGCTTTTCTTTTCTAGATTAAACTTTTTATTTGTTGGATAGATCTTTCAAAGTGTGATGGATGTTGTTAACAGGGGAGCTAATTGGTTTTGTGTGTGTGTGTGTGTGTAAAGGTGGGATTTAATAGCTGGGAGGATTCCAGGAAGAACAGCAGAAGAGATCGAGAGGTTTTGGGTGATCAAGAATCATCGAAGATCAAGATCTCAATTACGTTAAAATTCTTGTGAACTCTATAGTCATTTTTAGAATAATGACAAAAAAAAAACTATGAAATTAATACATATATCATCATATATTCGTTGGTCATATCTAACTTAAGACTTACCAAACTGTATTGATTGAGAAAATTGCAAGGTAGGATCATAATATCTTGATCGTTTCTGATGGATATGAAGCCTAAGTCAAAGCGTCCCAAGATCAGTCAAGCCCGTTTTGCCTCTTCTTCTGAAGGTATATCTAATTTTACGTTTGATTTGGAAAACTTTGTTGTTTATAATGAATTATGAAATTTTGATGATGATGATGATGATGTGGAACAGAAGTGAGCTGTCTTGAGTGGGAAGAAATAGCAATGAATCAAGAAGAAGATGATTTGATTTGCAGGATGTATAAGCTTGTCGGTGAAAGGTTCTTTTCCTTCTTTCGCTTTTCTTTTCTAGATTAAACTTTTTATTTGTTGGATAGATCTTTCAAAGTGTGATGGATGTTGTTAACAGGGGAGCTAATTGGTTTTGTGTGTGTGTGTGTGTGTAAAGGTGGGATTTAATAGCTGGGAGGATTCCAGGAAGAACAGCAGAAGAGATCGAGAGGTTTTGGGTGATCAAGAATCATCGAAGATCAAGATCTCAATTACGTTAAAATTCTTGTGAACTCTATAGTCATTTTTAGAATAATGACAAAAAAAAAACTATGAAATTAATACATATATCATCATATATTCGTTGGTAGTTAATTCTGCAGTTTTGTTTTATG
Source organism: Physaria fendleri (assembly GCA_036630335.1). Taxonomy (NCBI): domain Eukaryota; kingdom Viridiplantae; phylum Streptophyta; class Magnoliopsida; order Brassicales; family Brassicaceae; genus Physaria; species Physaria fendleri. Next base: position 59,777,238 of record CM071716.1, on the reverse strand, counting down.
TTGTGATCCTAAGATATGTGATAAATCACGAACAGAATCTTCAATAACGTGAAGATAAAAATTGTAATAAAAATTATTATTTTTAACTACTTGAAGATAATTAATCCAATAAATGAAATGTATGCATAAGATTAGAGTAGGTTCACCTTCGGAATCTTTCTAGATAATTAATCCAATAAATGAAATGTATGCATAAGATTAGAGTAGGTTCACCTTCGGAATCTTTCTAAATGTAGTACATTTGTACGATCTTTTTGATTCTGACAAAGTCAAATAAACAGTTTATTATTATATGCTGGTGACTGCTTACAATGCATATATAAGTAGATAGTTAATGAGATGTCTCTTTGTCTAAATCTCTTTGGTGAGATTTCCACTTTAATAATAGTTGAGAAAATGACTTGGTGGAGAAGCCATCCTCTCCCAAGACTCTAACAGCTCCTTCTTTCAACTCCCTCATTTTACTCTGTATAGCCTTTCCTTCTTCTCCTTCCATTAGTCCATTCACCACTCTGACCACTTCTTCCTTCCCTATAATCCCATCTTCACCCTCATGAGCTCTCAAAGCCACTCCAACATCCTCCACTAGTAACAATGCATTCATCTTTTGTTCTGCGTACAAAGGCCATGCTATGATTGGTACACCGTTTACAATACTTTCTAGTATCGAATTCCATCCACAATGTGTCAAGAATCCCCCTATTGATGGATGACTCAGTATTTGAAGATAATTAATCCAATAAATGAAATGTATGCATAAGATTAGAGTAGGTTCACCTTCGGAATCTTTCTATATGTAGTACATTTGTACGATCTTTTTGATTCTGACAAAGTCAAATAAACAGTTTATTATTATATGCTGGTGACTCCTTACAATGCATATACAAGTACATAATTAATGGGAAGTCTCTTTGTCTAAATCTGTTTGGTGGGTTTTCCACTTAAACAAAAGTTCAGAAAACGTCTTGGTGGAGAACCCATCTTCTCCCAAAACTCTAACAACTCCTTCTTTAAACTCCTTCATTTTACTCTGTATGGCTCTTCCTTCTTCTCCTTCCATTAGTTCATTCACCACTCTCACCACTTCTTCCTTCCCTATAATCCCATCTTCACCCTCATGAGCTCTCAAAGCCACTCCAACATCCTCCACTAGTAACAATGCATTCATCTTTTGCTCTGCGAACAAAGGCCATGCTATGATCGGTACACCGTTTACAATACTCTCTAGTATCGAATTCCATCCACAATGTGTCAAGAATCCCCCTATTGATGGATGACTCAGTATTTGAATCTTCTAGTATCGAATTCCATCCACAATGTGTCAAGAATCCCCCTATTGATGGATGACTCAGTATTTGAATCTGTGGTGCCCAAGACCGAACCAAAAGACTTTTTTCTTTGGTTTGGTCTAAGAACCCAAGTGGTAAAAATGAAAAAGGGTCTGTTTGGCTATGTGGATTGAAATAGGACGCACTAATAGGAAAAAGGGTCTGTTTGGCTATGTGGATTGAAATAGGACGCACTAATAGATACCCCGCTCGGACTTCTTACGACCCAAAGAAACCTTTTGTTGCTCTCAGCTAGACCAAGAGCTAGCTCATTGAACTGCTCACACGTGAGTGTTCCACCACTTCCAAATGATACATATAGAACCGACCCTAATGGTTGTTTGTCTAACCAATTCAAACATCCGAACTCATCCTCCACGTCAACATCACACGGTTTAACCAGCGGCCCAATCGGGTAAACGGATGGTTTCTCTGGAGCTGCTGGTTCAGTTAAAGCCTTTATAGCATCCATCTCTAGATCAACAAAGGTATTCACAAGAATCCCTTTAGCTTTTTTGTACCTCTTGGTGTTATGGAGAAGCCATTTGTATCCATCGTCGTTCCGGTCTTGAACCGTATCAAGTAAATCCTTACCGGGTACCGGGACACAACCAGGAAGCTTAACTGGTTCGGTTAAGTACCTAAACTCATAAGACACAGTTTCGTGTAGTTTCGGTAAATGAAGAAAAAACGACAAGACGTTTGCGTTTGATGCGTAGAAAATGTATGGTGACACGTTGAATTCAGCAGCTACATCAAAGGCATCTGTACCAAACATATCGACAACGATAACCGAAGGAAGACGTTCTTTGGATGCTAAGGTCCCAAAAAGGTCACGCAGAGCCGGGTTAGAACGAGTCATGGTGAGGGAGATCCGAGTTTCGATTCGGGCCGTTGAAGGAACGTCGGAAAGATCAGCGGGAGGGAGGTGGACAGAGACTATGGAGGAAGGGAGAGAGTTGAGGACGGAGATTTGGGCCTGAGTTGGAGAAGAATCGGTGGCGATGATTAGAGTGACAGTGAAAGAATGGTGCTCAACGAGTCGTTTTGCTAAAGCAAGAAACCTTTTGTTGCTCTCAGCTAGACCAAGAGCAAGCTCATTGAACTGCTCACACGTCAGTGTTCCACCGCTTCCAAATGATACATAGAGAACAGAGGCCAATGGTTGTTTGTCTAGCCATTTTAAACATTCGTACTCATCGTTGACGTCTACATCACACGGTTTAACCAGTGGCCCAATGGGGTAAATGGACGGTTTCTCAGGAGCTGGTTCACTTAAAGCCTCTATAGCATCCATCTCTAGATCGACAAAGGAATTCACAAGAATCCCTTTAGCTTCTTTGTACCTCTTGGTGTTATGGAGAAGCCATTTGTATCCGTCGTCGTTACGGTCTTGAACCGTATCAACCAAATCCTTACCGGGTACCGGGACACAACCACGAAGCTTAACTGGTTCGATCATGTACCTAAACTCACACGTTACAGTTTCGTGTAGTTTCGGCAAATGAAGAAAAAACGACAAGACGTTTGCGTTTGATGCGTAGAAAATGTATGGTGACACGTTGAATTCAGCAGCTACATCGAAGGCGTCTGTGCCAAACATATCGACAACGATAACCGACGGAAGACGTTTTTTGGATGCTAAGGAGCCAAAAAGGTCACGCAGAGCCGAGTTGGAACGAGTCATGGTGAGGGAGATACGAGTTTCGATTCGGGCCGTTGAAGGAACGTCGGAAAGATCAGCGGGAGGGGAAGAATCGGTGGCGATGATTAGAGTGACAGTGAAAGAATGGTGCTCAACGAGTCGTTTTGCTAAAGCGACGAATGGGATGATGTGACCCATTCCTGGACTTGGTATGATTGCTATATGTGTTCTGTTTGTTTCCTCCATTAGCGCAAAGATTCAAGAGTGTCTTTTCTCTTTGTACCTTGTTTTCAGTGAAAACTAGTTATGCTTATTCCTTATATAATGGTTATATCTTTGTTTTCGTGCAAAATATATATTGCTCATTCCTTATATAATGGCACATAAGTTAGGTTTATAGATCATGGTCGTGGGAATTTCCTTTTTTGGTTACTTTCTTTTTCATTTGTTCGTTTTGTGTGGATTCTTTTTTGGATTGGTGATAAAAAGTTGGGAATTTTGTTGATTCTCCCACTTTCAACTAAATTAATTATGAGATTATCATTTTCATTCCTATCTTTTAATTCTACCATAGACAGCAATGAAACGGGTATGTCACTGTACGCGAGAAAAGATCAGCGTGCCTTTGAGTTTGCAGATATTTTTGATATAATCGTCCATAATGGATCTTAAAGGACGGTAAAATCGTGAATATTTATAAATTCAGGGGCACGCTGGTCATTTTCGCGGACAGTGGCATATCCATTTTGTTGCCATCTATAGCATAAATTTTTACAAAATCTCGAAATGACAACGTGGACAAGGATGAAAGGTGGATGTGGCGGTCGTTGTAAAAAAACCTCTAAAAATTTTTGTGCGATTAATGAAATGACTTTAAAAGCTGGGCATCTATCTAAATAATGGGCATCTATATAGATAATGGGCATCCATAATCTTTTCTGGAGCTGTTGACGAATCTCTGAGGCCCAGGCCGTGAATCTCGAATCGACCTCGAAGAATCGTTGTCATTGCGCCCCTCATCAAATCCGCTTTCTTCATTATTCGAAGAGCGACCATCTGCTCCGTACACGTGACCGCTTGTCATCGGAATGATTTCTTTCCTCGGCATCTCCAAAGAACTCTCTAGTCACCGGTGGAGTACGAATGTTCCTTCATTATTTTATTTCTGTTTTTGTTAAATCGGAGAAACGAACAATCTCTTGATTAATTGAATAGATTGATACAGTGATTTTATAATACAGAAACGAACAATCTCTTGATTAATTGAATAGATTGATACAGTGATTTTATAATACTTCTACGAACGCTTAAGCAGATGAAAAAAGTCGGAATTCCATAGTCCCTTTGATCTTGTGCGATGCGTAGGTCATAGAGATCGCTTTTTAGATCCAAATGGAGTTAGATACATGAATTTTATGTTACATTTTTATTCAGCAATCAGCTTTCGTGTTATAATACTCTTAGGCATAGGCAATTTGCCTTCTATAATTGTTTGTTTCCTTCAGATAATTACTGAAACTATAAGGTCGTTAGCCTGAACAATAATGAGTCGATGTATAGGAAAATCGAATATGGTTTTGGGAACACTCGTATAGTCGTGTAGTATTCTTATAATTTTTAGAGCATGTTGAATTATTTTTTAGTTTTCCCCAGCAATCTAGGAAAATTCAGGGTCAGAGGTATGACCAGAGAGTGATCTTCTTATCTTTGGGCTCGTCAGTATTAGCTGACTCTCAGAGTTCCATCTCATGCCTTGCCCGTAAGGGCTTAGTGGGGGATGCTGTGATCGTCCTCTCGTTGTTCCTGTACATAATCCAATGCCAAGTTGAACTAAATTCCTTAGTAGAAATAATAAGAAGGTTCACATTATATGGATGCATCTTGTATCTGACTACTGAATATTCACCTGTTTTTTGAATTGGTTTCAGGCTAGAAGTTCTTCTCACATGTTTTGAAACACGCTTCCTGCTCATACCAACATCATCTGATGATAACCATCTTTTCTCCTTCTCAGCATCTGATCCAGTTCCACTCTCTCATACCAACATCATCTGATGATAACCATCTTTTCTCCTTCTCAGCATCTGATCCAGTTCCACTCTCGTCCTCGCTACACGAAGCCCATTCACTACCCGATTCAGATGCGTCCCCCCGCATACTATCTTTCTTACAAGTTTTTTTCCGTTCCACAACCCTATATGCAAACATTTGAAAAGGTATTTGTGAAACTTGAGTTAACTCTGTAGATTCCCATGAAAGCTTCTTCAACAGCTTAGACTCTATCTCACAGTAATCCACAGGAGGAGCAATGGGTGGGTCTTGTTGGCTACTACTTTGACATTCCGGGTTTAATGCTATAAACCGTTTGATGTACCGGAGAATTCTGCTTATCGATGAAAAACTTGGACGCTGATTCGGATCTTCATGCCAACATCGTTTTGTCAGGTTTGTTATGAATTTAGGTGAATGAAATGGAAAAAGGGGTCTCTCTCCGGCCCTAATGTTTCTACTCATCTTATCCCCTTTCAGGTGGCTATCTTCAAATGGTACTTTACCTGTCAGAAGCTCAAAGCAGACCATCCCAAAGCTATACACATCAGATTTATCAGTATACTTCTGGCTTTCTGCAGTTCCGCTCTGTTCTTGCTCCTCTAGAACTTCTGGGGAATACCATATGAATGATAAATTCTCATTCTGAGCAGTCAGAGAAGCAGTCTTACTAGAGAACCCTTTGACAGATTTCAACCCAAACCCAAAAATCTTCCCGTGCAGATACTCATCTCCGGATTGGTTACTTCTTCTTGGTTTGACAAGAATGTTTGATGGATTCAACTCTCCGTGGTATATTTTCTTCGAGTGAAGATATTCCATACCCAAAGCTATCTGAAGCATCAGATCAACCGCTACCTGGAGGGAGAGGGTGTTCTTTTTCCTCTCCATACCCAAAGCTATCTGAAGCATCAGATCAACCGCTACCTGGAGGGAGAGGGTGTTCTTTTTCCGCGGACCACATACCTCTTTAATGTGCGTACCAAGTGTTTTACTCATCAGTTCCGCAACCAAGAAACACTCCTTCTTCTCCTCATCTGTGAATCCACAGAGGTAATATACAATGTTTGGGTGTGAAAGAGATAACAGTGGAGTAACTTGAGGAAGCAAAGCTTCAATATCCCCAAAGAAATGCCTAAGCGCAAAGCTCTCGCCTAGCCAGGTAATCTCCTTGTACTGACTTCCATTCCCTAATCTTTTTTTCACTTGGTAATCTTTTGCACTAACCAGAAGAGAAGAGGGAAATAGCTTGGGACAATTGTTTCCATCTGACAGATTCTTGTAAAGGAAATCAGCCATTCTCCGATCATGTTTGCTGGAACCGGGTTGCATTTTCTCCTGAAGCACCTTGATTAAATTCCAATGGTCCTCTCTCCAAGCACTCTCAAACCTTTTGGTGGAATCCTCAGTCACCAAATACTCTCTCCCAAACTTCCAGGTACTTGATTAAATTCCAATGGTCCTCTCTCCAAGCACTCTCAAACCTTTTGGTGGAATCCTCAGTCACCAAATACTCTCTCCCAAACTTCCAGGTAAATATCTGAGAGTTATTCCATTGCTTCATATACTTATTAGAATGCACCAACCTCTTGTTGCTCATCTCTTCTTCATCCCACCCTGATACCTCACTCGCATTCTCAATAGCTTCAACGATGATTGGGACACAAGAGAGCAAGTTATGTACGTGAAGCTCTGTGCAATCTCTATTGCAATGCAACAGGACAGCCTTAGCCCAAAACCCAAGTTTAGGCTCCAAAGACATTCTAACATAAGCCTCTCCTTCTCTTACAACCCATAGAAGCTCTCTTAAGGGATGTTCTAAAATCTTCCATTTAGTGTTCTTCTCTTCGAAGCGTAGATTCAATCGCATAGATTCGGAAATTGAATTGTAGGCTTTTCGAAGCGTAGATTCAATCGCATAGATTCGGAAATTGAATTGTAGGCTTCGGTGAAGAGATCAAGTAATAGAGTGCATTGACGCTGGTTGATTTGAATGTTGTCCTTGAACACCATTAACGCTCTTATACTTCCTAATACCTCTCCTATCTCTCGCAACTGCTCCATTTTCCAATTTTACACCATTAACGCTCTTATACTTCCTAATACCTCTCCTATCTCTCGCAACTGCTCCATTTTCCAATTTTACGCAGAGCCTTTGTAATTTGGATTATGAATTTTTGTACTCATACAACTCTTCAAGATTACATAAATACAAATCGTATCACGAGAATCGATGTTTTAAGAAGAACTCTCTCTGATTGGGATGTATTGACATATGCGGGAAGGTAAGTTATGGGAGTTATTTTTGGCAATTGTAATTGGTTTTGTTCTTTTAAATTTACTTAAATTGGTTTATAACAAACGCGCATAAGAGCCTTATACTTCCTAATACCTCTCCTATCTCTCGCAACTGCTCCATTTTCCAATTTTACGCAGAGCCTTTGTAATTTGGATTATGAATTTTTGTACTCATACAACTCTTCAAGATTACATAAATACAAATCGTATCACGAGAATCGATGTTTTAAGAAGAACTCTCTCTGATTGGGATGTATTGACATATGCGGGAAGGTAAGTTATGGGAGTTATTTTTGGCAATTGTAATTGGTTTTGTTCTTTTAAATTTACTTAAATTGGTTTATAACAAACGCGCATAAGAGCACCTCCATTGAGAGGTTGTTAAGAGTCTCTAACAAATATTTTGATATTAAAAAATCAAAAGAAATGATAAAATTAACATACTGTTTGTTAAATAATTGATTTACAAACATAATAGATTTAAGAAATGGTTAAGGACTCTTATGTGTTGGGTTGTTATTGGTCTAATTTTATATGATATTTTATTATTGGTCAAAATACTTTTTCTTTTTAAATCAACAAAAATCTTTAATTAAAAGGTTATGACATTGATGTAAAATATATGAATATAATATTATAAAGGATTCTTTAGAGGGTATTACTAATGGATTGCGTTAAAATTCTGTAACGTCACGCCAATCAACATACTTTCACTTATTGTTTACACGTGTGGCGTTTGTGCAGTACCACATTATAACTGCCATTTTTATATAATCTCACACCACTCTCAATTGGAGAGTTATGCAGCGTTACCTCATTTTTTTTCAATTTTCTTTTTTTTTTTATCAGTGTTTATTTTTTATTCCCAAATAAAATGTTATAAATTATTATATTTTAGTATGTGTTTTTTTTTTTTACGCATTTAGTATGTGTTTTATATTATATTATTAGTTATGATAATAATTAATATTAATAATAATAATTAAAAATATATTATTTTGAATTAATTTTTTGAATGTAATCTCTATTTTTTCATGATAAATAATACTTTATTAAATTTATTTATTTTATTTTAAAATAATCTTAATTTTTAAAACTATAATTTTATTCTTTAATAAAAAATATAAATACAGCTATAAAACTTTTTTCTTTTACAAACTCCTTGCATACAAAAATTTTAAATATTTTTTGTAACTGCTCCTGCTACCTTGCATACAAAAATTTTAAATATTTTTTGTAACTGCTCCTGCTACCGCTCTTTGCTATCGTTATCTGCTACCGCTCTCCGCTTTCCAGTACCGCTCTCCGTTACCGCTTCAGCTATGTTCAGCTCCAACTCCTCTCACCGCTTTCCCAATCATACATTAATAGCGTTCTCGTCACCAAATTTAAACACACAGAACGTCCATATTCTCTGTCCCTTAAGATTGTCTTTTATTAGTATGATTCTTTTTGTCCCTTAAGATTGTCTTTTATTAGTATGATTCTTTTTTCAACGCGTTAACGAACTAATATTGCACATTTGTATGCTTGAAACGAATGGGGTGATCATATTTATACACATAGTTAAGTCGGTTACTATGTTTGGTGTACAAGACTGAAACAGACTTAGCTATAACATTTATTATCTTGACAAAAAAAAAAAGAAAAAAA
>CM071716.1:59733823-59749915 GCA_036630335.1 Physaria fendleri | reverse complement strand
TTCTTCATTCATCAGCACCAAATAATCTAACAGTCACCTGAAACACAACAAGATACATTCTTAACTAAAAGATTAGTATATACATCTAAAACACATTATCTGACCGGTATAGTGTTCCCAAACGGCTGCCCTACCTTTCTCTTAACTCTTGGTGGTTCCTTAGGAGGCTGGCTTGCATCATCAACCCTCTGAATTAACAAAGAAACATTAGTGGATAACTTCAATCAAACATACAATGTAAACAAGACAGTAAATTCAACCAAACATCATCTAAGTTACGATACTAACTAGTAACTGAAAGATTTGTAACTTAACAGATTAACCATAAGAAGCATTAAATTAAATGTAACTAAAACGATTCTATATACAGAACATATATACTTAATGTTTGATTGGAAACAGAAGATTTAAAAAATGATACTGGAAACGAAAGAAAAATACAAATGGGAGAAGTTAGAAGCGACGTTGGAGGAAGAGAAGCACATGGGTTGGATCCATATCTTAAGAAATCATATAACAATGTATCTAAGAAATCAATTAAACCTTAATCATTACAAAAAAAAAACATTACAGTACCAGATTAACAAACTTATCAACTAAAAACTCATTCTAACTCATCAACTAACTATAAAATACATTCTAACTTATTTAACATAATTCTAAAACACATTATCAAAAGAAAAATCAATGTTACAAAATTAGGGTGCAGTAAAAACTAAAAATTACTGAAAACGTGATTAAACGGTTTAATCTAGCACTCTATGTTATATCTAACGATTTTATTAAAGGATTTCAAAGAAAAAATGAGATTAGGGTTGCATATTCCATTTTGAATTTTAGGGTTTGAATTTATTTTGGGGTTTTCTTAATCCCAGTTCATATACATCTAATCCATACACTATACTTAAAGAATATCAACGAAACTGAGATAATCGATTTCGATTTCAAAAGAAAACGAAGGTTCATCGAAATTTTATTTTTGAAAGGTAAAAAACCTACAGATTTCAGTACAAAAACTACACCAGAAACACAAGGGAAGAGAACATCACCTTAGCCGGCGATTTTGNCAGGGTTGTTAGGTGTTATGTGGTGTTATTAGGATTTTATACTTAGGTTTATTGTTCGGTTTAGTTCGGATTAAATCGGTACGCGGGTCGGAATCGGTTTTTTTTGAAAACCGATTAAAATTTAATTTCACGCCGAACCAGCCGATATCCCAATTCGGTCTGATCCGATTGACTAATTAAACGGTTCGGACCGGTTTTAACCGTTCGGTTTTCACCGATTGCCCAGGCTTAATGGTTATGATGTCACCTAACTTATGTTTCTCCATATTCGGTTTGTTTGGTTAATAAAAGGCCCATTAAAATTAATAGATACCATCAAATACGTGAACTCGTAACGTTTTCTAAGATATTTTATCATTCGAGTTTCGATCTAATCTTAACCGTCCACATAACCAACGATCCAAGATCACACAAAACAAACATTATACACGTCCGAAGTTTCTAGATCTATCATGTTATATGCATGGCGTTTGATCACTTCATATTCTCCCCCACACAATTAGTGTTACAAAAATCCAAAAATAAAATCAAAAATTTATTTTCTACTCTTTTTGAAAAACAAAGGAAAAAAAAAAAGTGAACCACAAAATTCAAATTTTTATGTTAATAAATTAAAAGTATGAAATAATCCTCGCTTCACACGAAGCCATGTCGATTCTACAACAATGATCTTTAATCATACACGTGTCAATATCATAGCTTAGCTCGGTTTGTTCTATACAGATATACCAATTCTCTCCCTGTCCGTTATGTCTTCTATTTCATAAGATATTATAAGAGTAAGGGTATTTATGTCATTTCGCTGAATTTTGCGGTTATAAATACGGACTCAAAGTTTCCAAAATTGTGAGGTTTGACTTTGTTTGCTCTGAAAAAATCAGTAACACACAAAAATGGCGACAGTACCATTGTTCACACAATTCTCCTGCAAATCCCTAGTTTCAACCTCATCAATCGTTAAATCTCACTCAAAATCACCGATTCAAGTTCCGATGACCACAATCAATCAGCGATCGGTGCTTGGAATCGCTGTTCACCGTCCGGATTTCAAAGTCCGAGCAACAGACGTTGATGACGAATGGGGTCAAGATGGGGTTGAGAGAGTTATGTCCTCATCTTCACCTGTATCAGTGGCGGAGAAAGAAGCTGATGAAGCAATCGAATCCGTAGAAGAGACGGAGAGGCTTAAGAAATCGCTAGCAGATTCGTTGTACGGTACAGATCGAGGTTTAAGCGCATCGAGTGATACGAGAGCTGAGATCAGTGAGCTTATTACGCAGCTTGAGTCTAAGAACCCTACTCCAGCTCCAAATGAAGCTCTGTTTCTCCTCAATGGCAAATGGATTCTCGCGTAAGTACAAAATTCTTATGACTTTCAGAAGATTTAGCTTTGTCTATAGTAAATTGTAGATTTGGATTATGATTTCAGAAGGTTTAGCTTCGTCTAGTGTAAATTACAGATTTAGATTATAATTTCATAAGGTTTAGCTTCGTCTATTGTAAATTGTAGATTTGGATTATGATTTCAGAAGATTTAGTTTCGTCTATCGTAAATTATAGATTTGGATTATGATTCTTTGTGTATTAGCTGCTATGATTCCTTGTATATTGGTTTTTGATTGTATCAGTCATATGGGTTCTATAGTCATATTTTCAGGGAAAGTTTTTTGGAATTTTCTCCAGTATATTAAGGAGTCTTTGATTATTTTTAGCCGTTAAAGTTGGATACTGCGTCATGCTATTGTTGTGAATATTGAAATGATAATCTCGTGCAGGTACACATCGTTCGTGGGTCTCTTCCCATTGCTCTCACGTAGACTCCAACCTTTGGTTAAAGTAGATGAGATTTCACAAACCATTGATTCAGACAGCTTCACAGTTCAAAACTCTGTTCGGTTCGCTGGTCCATACTCCACAACATCGTTTAGCACTAATGCTAAGTTCGAAATCCGAAGTCCTAAGCGCGTCCAGGTTAACATCAATCACTTTCTTGAACTGTAAATTTCAATATTACATAATGTAATTGGTTTCTTTGTCTGGTTGTTGTAGATTAAGTTTGAGCAAGGCGTTATCGGAACTCCTCAGCTAACAGATTCGATCGAAATCCCGGAATTCGTAGAGGTTCTTGGCCAAAAAATAGACCTTAACCCCATTAAAGGGTTACTTACATCTGTCCAAGACACAGCTTCTTCAGTGGCTAGAACCATTTCAAACCAACCACCATTGAAGTTCTCTTTGCCTAGTGACAGAACACAGTCATGGCTGCTCACTACTTATCTCGACAAAGACCTTAGGATCTCGAGAGGTGATGCTGGAAGTGTCTTTGTTCTCATCAAAGAAGGAAGCTCTCTCTTAAACCCGTAAATCATATTTACTCTGTATCACATCCACAGTAACAACATATATAGATTATACTTGTGTCTTGTTTTTATAGTGTTGTATCTGTTATTATAGCTTGGAGAGTTAAGATGTATGTTACTGTCTTTTGTCAAGTATCATGAAATTTTTTATAGTTAAGAGTGTTTGATCTGAAGTAGTTATGGATGATTTTCAGGGAGATGATTTCCGAAACTAATTGATTGAGCAAAGAAAAAGAAATCCGAGGAAATACCACGTGTTGATTTGTATGATCGATGAAAAAATGAGGTTAACCAGCAATCAGATCAGCTCGGGTCCACCAGTGTGAGTCCTAATATGGTGCCGGTCGGGACATTACAAAATTTATCGACCGGTACCAAAAGGGCGAATTGAAATCGAAATTGTATCTCAGGAAACGAATCAGTCTTTATTACACAGTAAAACCTGTTTGTTTACAAATCAGGTATCTTAAATAAACATTTGAAAGAGACAACTGATCTTTGTTCTCTTTTAGCTACAAAAACAAATCAGCACAAACCTCGTAAAAGATCTCGAGAATGTCAGACCGATATTCGCGAGGATTCATCGATAGATAATAATCCAAGAGACTTCTAAGTTCATCTGCTTCTTTGATCTTATTCACTACAATCATCTCAACCATAGAGTTTCTAAAATCCTCTCTTGGATCATAAGAACATTTCTCCATAGCCATCATAACAATGAACTTAGTACGACCAATACTTTCCTCGCTTCTTCTTCTTCGTCGTCTTTTCGCCTTCTCTTGTCTGATCTTCTCTTTGGCTTCTTGTGTCTCTTTGATTATCTGCTCTAACTTCTCCTGAACCATGTAGTGTGCTAAGCTAGAGATTGAACCTTGTTTGTCTGAAAATGTAGAACTTTGGTTTGATTCAACAGAGGAAGAAGATGAAATGCTGAGTCTTGGTTTATTGATGCAACACAAAGGTTTGCAGATTTTTGTTTGGTTCTGTTTTTTCGTATCTTTCTCTGTTTCTTCTTGTGTTCTGTTTTTCAGTTTCATGTTGATGATTTAAGTCACATTATAGTTGGGGTTTTGAGGATGAGGGATGTTATTGAAGTGTAAATAATAAAAAAGAGTTTGTTATTAAATTAACAATTAAAAATGTGGGTCATGTTTATCATGATTATGTCTTAATCTTTAATTAACTTTAAAAACTTAATAAAAGAGATTCTTTTTAGTTTTTAGACTAGAAACATGTCTTCAATGTTTTTCATTTGTGTAATATTAAATTTTGTTTATTTGTATCTTGAAAATCCCTGACAAAAAAAAAAAAAAAAAATCCCTGACAAAAAAAAAAAAAAAAATGTATCGTGAAAATCAATTCTATTTTTGTGTTCTTAACACAATGCAAAGTTTTTCAATTGGTATATAAGATTTAGATTTAGATTTATATCTTTTTTTCAAATTCCGGTTTTTTAAAGACTGAGTTACAATCTAATTTATGAAATTATATACCATAATGATAATTATTTTAAGAAATTTCATCACAATAACATGCATTTTTGGAATTCTAAACATGCACTCATGTTGTCAAAGTAGAATATAGCTAACAAAAAAAAAACTAATTACTGAAATTTATAAATTTTATAAAAAATCAGAAAAAACTTGTATGTGAAGTAACATAATTGATGAATAAGATTTGTTTAAAAGAATACGTTTTTAGGTATTATAAATACTTATATAATTGATAAATAAGATTTGTTTAAAGAAAACGTTTTTAGGTATTGGAAATACATCTATAAATATTAAATAAAAAGTGGAAATAATAGAGAAGATTAGGTATGATTTATTATAATTGAAAATATATAAAGAAAGGAGAGCTAAATGCATGTATTTGTGTAGAGTTTTAGAAATATAGGGCTTGATTAATTTGATTATAATGTGGTGTAGACCATCTTTATGTCTACTTTATTTTTGTTGTCGTTAAAGATAAGATATCTAAACTTTATTTTGTATAAATAATGGTAATGAAAAGAAATTTATATATTTTTGATTATTAAAAACAAAACAAAAACCAAGAAAAGAAATTAGAAAACTTTTTTTTTTTTTTTTGGTAGATAGAAATTAGAAAACTTGAGGTGAAAAAATATAAATTAAAATCATCTAGTTTTAGCTTAATGTATTTTTTCTTTTTTTTGGACTGAACTTAATGTATTTAAGAACAAGTTATCTATGTTAATTAACAAAAGAGTATACAATAATTGGAGATTAAACCCAAAAGATGTAACACAGCTGGATAGAAACACTTTGTGGTCATTTCAAGTCTTTGTTTGGTTTTAGAATTTGCTCTTTTAGGGATTTTGTCATGTGACAATATCCATATGACTTTTTCATATTGATTAAACTGTTAAACAAAAACCTGAACTTTAAAAAAATGGAAAAAAGTAACTAAAAATGGATTAGTTAATCTAAATACAGTCACTAAGTACCTTAACAAGTTGTTAATCTGACAGTTAAACCACATGTTGTCATTATAGTTCACACTTTCTAGGGTTTATGATTATCTACTACATCTTCCTAAAATCATCAGGTCTAAAATTGTTCTTTCAAATAACTAACAAAATTATAAACATATTTTAGTTTGGTCTCAACCTCTTTCAACTCTGGTTTCTATGACTTAATTACACCTATGAAATTTTATAGACTTCCAACTCAATATCAATTAAATCATATCTTTTATATATTCTTTTTAAAAAATTATTTAAAATTGTAATATATTTTTAGGCTAATCCAATGCCAATTCTTTTGCTAGTATATTTATGGGCTGACTTTATAATTTCACTTTTACTATTCGGTTTTAAACCGGATCTCCCTGAATTTTTGGTCTCTTCATTATACTATATATACAATATTTGTACTCATTTTACTACATGAACTTTATTAACCGCTGCAATTTTCCCCTTACGTAATCAAGTCCGGTTAACCATGAAAAGATCAATGTTTAAAATCGAGTTTAACGCTAATTTTTTCTCAAATCCTGACTGGTTTTACAGTCGGATATGACAAGCAAGTATATGGAAGAGGGTCACCGTTTTTACCAGATACATGTTTTTATCCTGACCGGTTTGTTGGATAATAGTTTTTTTTTTTTTTTTTTGTTTTTTTTTTTTTTTTTGTGAACAAAGATTGCATATTAACTTAACAAGTCCAAGATCTTACTAAGAAATGTACCATGAGAGACATATATTACAACCACAAATGTTTCACAAACCATTATTTATGTACAACCATAACATAATTATAACATAACACATTTACTCTTCTTTCTGTTCTTGCTTCGGCTTGGACACTTTTTGGTCTTTGGAAGCATATCTAAGAACAATAACATCATACAGTTACAAAATGATTAAAAAATGATCACAAGTTGCTGCTATGTCCATGTTTATTAGTTCACTACAAGTCTACAATTTTAAAATATGGTTCCAATCAACAAAGGTAAAAACCTTAAAGAGCCTTGATGAAGCAATAATAAAAATTATGAAGATTCTAACTAATGAAGATTAAAAGACAAGCACTATGAAAATATAAAATATTCATGTTTTTATAACTATTTTTTTTTGTAATAATAGTAGATGTCAACGATAAATTCAAAATAAATGATAAAACAAATGAAAAAGGGTGAAAACTCAAAAATAAAATTTATCTTCAAACATAAAAAAAAAAAGAATTAGTAGGCCTTTTTGGTCAATAATTCAAGAGTTACTACTTAAGAACTTTTTTTTTTTGATAAATTGAACTGATTATCTTCATATAAATACAGCATACATCAAATTTGAATGAAAACCATATTTAACCAATTTTTCAAAATTAAAATTGAAAAAAAAAAATCCTAATTTTAGTTCACTCAAAATTCACAAGTTTGAATCACAATGTCGCAGGTATTGTAGTATGTCCACAAACATACCAAAAATAACATAAACAGCAATAAAGACAATTTACCCTAAGATTTAAATTTAGCTTCTTACATTAAAAAATTAAACTGACCTTTTTTCACCACCGGTCTACTATCCATGAGGACCATCGGAATCACTGTCAGAATCAGAACTTGATCTATGATTGAGATCAGAAAGAGTTTCTCGGCTCCTCAATGGCTTCACCTCTTTCTTGTCTTTCGAAGACATTTGTTTTTTTGCGATACTAAAAACGAAAAAATTATTTACCATAAGAGAAAAAATATATATATCAAAGAAGATATCAAACAATGCTAGAGAGACGTTAGATAAATTTTATGCGCTATATAAGAGGGAAAACGATCTATATCCCTACAAACTATTATCATATCGTATTAGATACCTAGCAACTATTAATCAATAATTACATCAAAATCTAAATGAAGTCGTAGCTTTGCAAAATCGGAATCTGACTTAACCTTTTCTTATTATCAGCGTAGTATTCTTGAGGACCATCAGAATAATTGTCGGAATCACTGTCAGAATCAGGACTTGATCTACGATTGAGATCAGAAAGAGTATATCGACTACTCGATGGCTTCGCCGGTTTCTTGTCTTTCAAAGACATTTGTTTTCCTCCGATGCTAAGACCGAAAAAACAATTTATCGTAAGGATGATGGAGAGACGCACACTAAGTTCTATGCACTATATAGCCTGTGGACATGTATTCTCTAGTTTTGTCTTCTAGAGTTGGACAAAGGTGGATATCTAGTTTTTCGGATATAAAATAAGACATTAATTATTAAATTAGTTACCAAATTCTTTTATAAATTTTAAGTTTAATTCATTAGCAGTTTCCGATAAAGAAAGTATCACTTGAGATATATTAAAAACTTCTGGATACTAACAAAAATATTAAGAAAAGATAAGAGCATTAGAAGTTATTCTGTAATGAGATTTATTAAATAATTTTAACAAATAATTTCTGATGATATCAAATATTAACAAATTTTTGGAATAGATTAATCATATACATTCTAAACTAAATTTCAAATAGCTGAATAATATTATTAGATATTTTCTTGCAAATACTATATAACTAAAAAAGAATTATAAAATTAATTTTGGATATTATCAAATTAAAAATTTTAGATAAATTAAAAAAAAAAATTCTAAAACAATCTTAAATATTATTAAATATAAACAGATTTTGAACATATCTTCGAAAAATATTATCAGTTAACTCATATAATTTATCTTCTTCTTTATTCTTAAATAATTCACATAATTTTCTTTATATAATTATCTCTTATTTTGAATATCTTATTATAATCTTCAATAATTAATTTCGCATAGCAAAAAAATAACATAGTTTGTAAGTTAGTTGGTATGCTACTTCTAACCTTTTTGTGACACTGGATATTTCTTGTGATAAATACAAAATCCATATTTAAAGGTTCAACATTTGTCTTTCAAAGTTGTAGATGTTATTAGTTCAAGAAAGACCTTGTTGTCTATTGACCAAACCGGTCAGATTTTTTCATTTTGAAGTAACAAAGCATAAACCTTGGCTTTAAGCAAAGAGTCAAATCCAAAACTCAAAACAGATTGCAACCTCAAAAAGAGTTTTTAGGTTTTGTTTTGTATAATGCTAACAGTCAATGTGTTGATATAGCCTCCTCATGCATCTTACTGATTCCATAATAATCTAGTTTTAACACTCACTGTATAGAAAAGATAGCTATTTCATTGATGAGAATAAAACAGTATCAAGTTCCTCTTAAGTCTCACATGGACATACAACACTAAAACATAAATGATAATCACAAACTTTATTTCATCTCATCATTTAGCTTCTCCTAAATGCGCAAGCGGCAGTCTTTAGAACATGTATATGTATCAGATGTTCCAAGGAGCTTCAAGATGATAGGGGACATGCAATATGACTTACACCTCTTACAAAGTGGACGAGACATACTATTATTGAGTACCACCTCACTTGTATAGCCAAAAAACTTTACTGTGCTTCTTGGCATGTACCCTGAAAAGTCTCCCAGGACGCAATCTGTATGCAAACTAGCTTGGCGATCTTTACACGTGTAGAACCAAATATCTGAATTTGTTTCTTTCTCACAAATATCACACCAGTATTTGCCACTTGCTTCTTCACCATAGCATAATAAGAGAGGATGATCATGTACTCTATGCTTTACCGTTTGTGGTAATGTGACGCAATGAAAACATAAGACAAATCCACAACCACTTTCAATGCATGTAAGTATATAAAAATTATCCTCCTTACAACCGTTGCATTCTTTTAACTCCTCTGGTGAAGTGTAATATAAAGGATGATGGGGATGGCTAGGATGGATAAAAGGCTCAGAAATTGTAGCACACCAAATATCTAACTCCATATACCCACACTCGTACATGAAACCATTGGATTCTCTGTAACATGCAGTACACCAAAACTGCTTGCCACTTGTAACTAATGTAAGACGATCATTGTGAAGCACATGCCATTTTTTTCTACGATATTCAGCGCAATTTTTGTGAAGAAAGAAATCACAATCAATACACCTGTAGAAGGATTGGAGACCAATAGGATGGTTGCAAGCTTTGCACCGCTTAATTGTTTTCCTCCCAGAGAAGACCATTAACCTGGAATTTTAGATAATGCTCTTTGTGGCTGAAATGTATTATTGTGTTGTCATCGATTACCACATATGGCTCTATATCTTCAATCTCTTCAGGTATTCCTTCGAGTTCTTTCTCATTCCATACATCAATTTCTAGTAGCACATGTTGAATGAACGACATAATCAGGACACTTTTGACAAGAAAACCCGCCCCAGTTGCATTCCACTTTTTGGCTACAAACTCCACATATAAAATTTACAACACCCAGAATAGAAGTGCGAGAAACACGGTGATCATGTCGATTGATGTTTATGAGGCGTGGAAGGGCAAGACACTCTTGATGTATTATGAAATCACATTGAATACACATGTAAGGGCTGCGAACTCCACTTAACCCACAAGCATTACATGTAAAAGAATCAAGTCTTGGGAGAAGAGTGAGTTCGTGTTCATGAGCTTTCAAATTCAGAAGAGATTGTGGTGGTGGGTCCATAGCACAATGCATATCCAAGCTGAATTTACAAGTAGAACAATGATAAAAGAATCTATCAATAATCGTTCCCCTGCAAAGACGGCATTTACAATCAGAATAGTCTGGTGGTTGACATGTGTGGAGCTTAAGAGAATGCAAAGGGTGGTAAAGATGGCTCTGATGGGTGTCTTACCTCTTGCGGATTCCATACGCAATTAATATGAAAGGTTACATTACATTCTTGACATATGTAAGGTAACCCTTTCCCAACCATCCCACATTTAGCGTCACAATCGAACTTAATCTTTTCTTTGAGAAGGGTGAGCTTGTGGTAACCGTTGGCGGTGGGTACATGGCACAAGATAGATCCACAATGAAGTGACATATGTCACAACTATAACATAATTCCTTGATGCTATTACCACATAATTGACAGATACACCCTGATTTATTGTCATCAAGCTTAAGAGAGTGAACCTTGTGAAATGGGTGTTGGATAGATCGAGGAGACTCAACACATTTCTTGTGAACAAAGTAGTCACATTCGTCGCAGTAATAACCATCACTATTAGGTTCTAAGCGTCCACAACACCTGCCTTTCCCCACATCATTCCAAAGCTTCATAGGATGATGATGCAACCATAACTTCAGTGTCATTCCCTCAGGATCCATGATTGTATACAATAAGATTTTTATAAAAAAAGAAGAAAGAAAAATTTGAGTTCTTTCAAGTCTATCAAAAATCTGAGATCTTCTTTCTCTCTCAACTAAAAAGTCTTTGTCTAATCTCAAAGTTGGTCTTACCAAAACATAGTGGTCATCCACTAAAACACATATTAATTTTCTAATGGTTTATTAATTAAATAACTAAACAACTACAGAAATCAACAATTACTAAAGAAAAAAGAGTGAGACAATTTTGTTAAAAGGTTATATCAAAGAAGCCAACATGGATTTTATATTGTTGACTTCGTTTTTTTCTTCGAGTTGAAATGAGTGAGGTAAAAGACAAAAGAAACATTTTGTTTTAGTATACTCTTAATAAAGCTACAAATGGTAACATTGGGAAACACTTTAACCATAAGTGTATGAATTTATGAATTCCTCATATGATCCAAAGCATGATTCATTATGGATAAAATTGCAAAAAACTCACCAAAAGAACCATCTTTTTGGAGTGGAAGGTTTTCGGGATTGAACATCTTCATCCTTTTTCCTATTCTCCATTCCCTTCTTCAGTGACTCTAGTCTTTTTCTGTAACATCCATATAAGAATAAACCTTAGGTTTAAGCAAAAGAATCAAACCCAAAAGTCAAACAGACTTTGCCACATTAAAGGGCTTTTAGGTTTCGCTTTCTAAATGCTAACAGTCAACAGCTGAACAGCAAAGTTAAAGAAATTTGGCAAGGTTAATTATGTGTTCATCTATGTTCCTCATGCATCTTATTGATTCCATAATAATAGAGTTGTACTATAAGGTTAGATTGTGTTACAGTACTTGGTATCTGTCATCCGACCGTGCAAACTCCATCTCTGGCGAAATCCTTCAATTCCTTCAGCTCCACTTGCTAGAATCAAGTGCCTGAGTACAGAAAAAAAAAGTTCACTATTTAAGTTATCTTTTCAATTTGTAAAAAGAGTTTTAATTTTGTGAATGTCTGTAGATTTACATAATTGCATGGTAGGACAGATCCACAGACAAATTGAAGATTATCAAAACCAACATATACAGCGTATGTTTGAAAATCTAAAATTTTTGCTGCATTACTTCAAGTTAGTTAAGAAAGAGTACCTCTCTAGTGATGTGGCTTCAGCTTCAAGCTGAGTAATCCTTTCTTTAGCAAGATCAATAGGCATTGACAATCCTAACTTGTGTTCGCTCTCTTGAAGTCTTAGTCTCAATATCTTGTCCTAGAAAAGGATTATACAGAAAGAAAAAGATCAAGGAAATGTATATTAAGCTCTTCACTAGAAAAGGATTATACAGAAAGAAAAAGATCAAGGAAATGTATATTAAGCTCTTCATAATAACTAATATGAGCCGGCGATTAGTAAACATTACCCTCTTTTCAGCACATTGTTTAAATAAGGCAAGCTCATCTTGGCAAAATGGTTCAATATCATTGATTTGCAAGCCTGAAACCAGAAAAATCGATTCAGAAATATAGACCAAAATGAGTATACAATGACTTAATAATGGAAAAACAGAGACTTACATAGGAATAGATTCCTCAAAATCCCATCGCACAAATCAACACCTTCAAGCACATGGGAGGCAATTTCAGGAGGGATGACAGGAGATGGAGGACCCATCATCAGGTCATCACCGACTAGTATAGTCTCCTCCATCATTGGTTGTGAATCAACTGAGAATTGAAATTACAAATATTATAACTTTACAATTCATACAGCCAAAATTTACAACTGGACTTACTAATACCAGGATTCAAAAACTTTTATCACTATGCAATCTAAAATTCAATTTTCCGAATGCATAAAAGATTCAACTTTCATGCTTGCAAATGGGGGTTTAACAAGTTACACTAAGAAATATTACATCATGATCATATGAACAAAATTGCAACAAACACAACTTTATAGTGTTTTAAACAGCCTGTGAAGAAAGTTAGGAACCAGGATTCATTTCATGGTCATAAGATTGGGATTCATTTTATGATCATTAAGATTCCAAACAAAGTGGATTTTCGATGTTTCCAATCTAATTCACCAATAACCAAAATGCGACACAGAGATATGTGAAGAAAGTAACTTTCTTGAAGCAAAACAAAAAAAAATTCTTAAAGGTTCAACTGTTCACGAGTCATTCACTCACCATCCATGGCTGCTGAGTATCAAATCAATACAAGGACGGAAGAAAGGAACAATCCTGAGAACCCTGAACATTCAGAATAGAAAAAAGAAATCATCAAACGGAGAGGAATTGTAAAAATGTTCTCATTCACGCATTCCGTCGAACAGTTACTAGGCGTAGGAAGTACATACCCGTTCCAAAATTTGGGAATTGAGAGTATATTAACTGGGAATCAAATAGGAAGCATCTAGCGAATTTGAAGTAATAATATGACAGCAAAAGGGTATAATCCGATGACACAGATAACAAAGTCCCTCTTTTTAGAGAACTCTACTCACAAAGACTAAAGAAAGTAGTTGTTTTGTGACTAATTTTGAAGGACTGGAATCTAATTTTAAAATACTTCGTCGTTTTGTTTAGTTCGGTTAGTACATAAACGAATCTTAGACCAACCCTTGATCAATTAGGTTTAGAATGAAAACCTAGGGCCCCAAAACTCTATATAGAGTAGTCTTTCCGAAGACAAGCAGATACAACGATGATGAATATACAAAATACTTTAGATCTTATCCCAACTGATCTATTGTACGAGATCTTCTCGAGATTGCCTGCAAAGTCAGTAGGGAGATTTCGTTGCGTATCAAAGATATTAGCATCGAAGCTTAGCAGTGAAGATTTCAAACAGTTGTTCTTGACCAGGTCCTTGACCTGTCCATGTCTCTTATTCGCCTCCTTGAACATAACCTCGAACAGGTCGTGGTGGGTTTTCTACTCGTCGCCTCAGCCTCAAAATGAGAAGTCGTCTCTTGTACTAACAGCCGAATTTCCTAGATTATAAGTGTACGTCAGTATACCTATGCGTCTGGTTTGTTCTATTTTTCCAATATGTGCATCTCAACAACTAAAGGCGAAGAAGATATATAACCCTAGCACGGAACGATATGTAGTCTTACCCAAACTGGAAACATACTGGGGTCGTATACAAACTTTTTAGGATTTGATCCGATTGACAAGCAATTCAAGCTATTGCTCATGAATGAAAGGATTGTATTTATTCTTACACTAGGAACTGGAAAAATGAGGTGGAGGAAGATAAGATAAAAATGAGGTGGAGGAAGATAAGATGTCCCTTCTTACGTGATTATCCAAATATACGGAGTAACGGAATATGCATCACTGGAGTTTTGTATTATTTAGTTAAAGATAAGGGTCGAAGAAGCTCTTATGTGACCGTTTGTTTTGATGTTAGGACTGAAACATTCAAGTTTAAGTTCATTGTCGTCGTCAGTTGATAAACTATAAGGGTAAATTATGTATCACCATTTTGAATGAAATGTTTCATGACAATGGAGTTGATATTGAGTTGTATATGTTGGTTCTAGAAGAGAATGCAGAGGAGAAACAGGAATGGTCAAAATATTTCTACACTTTGCCGACAATAAACTCCATACATGGTTTGTCTGTTGTTGGAATGATGACTTCTACAGGTGAAATTGTTTTGTCGACAATATTTAAACCGTTTCATCTTTACTACTTCAATCCGGAAAAGAACAGTCTCCAAAGTGTTGAATTCCAAGGTTCTGAGGTTCATGGTCTTTGTATTCAGGTTATAATGGATCATGTAGATGATCTTTATGTTAACGATGCAAAGTATTTCAAGTCGAACATTCATGCCAAACTCAGAGAAGCTTGAATGCATTACCACATTTGAAGCTCTAAGTCTTTCAGGTGAAGGAGATGATGATTAATTTACTTGTTTCAGAACTTGTTTGCTTCTCATGTGTGCTCAAAAGCTTTTTTTCTTTTAAATTCAGTTTTGTATTCTCTTTCTCTCTATAAATTTCAAGTTCATCTATCATATGTTTATTTATATGCTTTGTGTGAGCATTATCAATCTGTAGGCCATTTAAAGATGAGGCGAGATGAAACTAATTCTCAAATCACAAGTACTTTGGCCCTTGAACCAGATCAAGTGAGTTGTTTTCTTGTGTAATTTTTCCACCACCCTGTGTGTCTGAAACCAAACATTTTTTTGACATTTGTACCTATAGTTCAAACCCCAAGTTTATTCCTTTTCAAAAGAATCGGTTCTGGCAATGATTCAGCCAAGTATATATGTTTATGTGCTTCTGCAGCTTCTGAGGTTTATACTTCCAAAATTCCAACTTCTGATGAGGTAGTTCTACGGAGACGTTGTTCAAGCTTATTAAGCTAAAGGATTACATTGTGAAGTGGTTATCTTATTCATATGCACATAGTGCATATATATATAGTAGAGGATACAATAAATATAAGATATTTAGAGAACCACCATCAGATATAATCATATCACAATTATATAATAATCATATTAAGAGATTGATATCTCTTGATATCTTCTACAATACATGAAAACCAAACAGATGATCTGCTTACGCAAACCAGACAGTCTATGAAGGGTATCAGAACACCTCGAGAGATGATCTGTCTGATGCAGAATCTTCCTTAACATACCTCAGATAATGTTATAGCCTACGTCTTCTTTAGTTTTAACTCACTAAATGATGGTTTTATATTGAAGTTCCTCTGTTCCTTACAAAATGAAGTGCCTCTGTTTCTTGTTTTTCTGTATTAATAAGATTCTTCTGCTTATCCCTATGATGCAGAATCCGCTTAAGTATACATCAATGTTCTAGCTGTGTGCGTCTGCGGAGAGTAGTAATATAGCTTATATCCCAAACGATTAGCTTCATGTGTGACACAATGTGCACTAATCTTATAACCTTAGATCGTTGTAATTAATCAAAAAAAAAAAAAAAAAAAAAAACCTTA
>CM071716.1:59699627-59713699 GCA_036630335.1 Physaria fendleri | reverse complement strand
GACTTGATAGTTACTTTCCGGTTTGATTCGGTTCGTAGTTCCACTAATCAAGTTGGACTACTTCAAAAAGTATGGGCCATATTACAGGGTCCAAGTGAATAACTTTCAGCCTAAATAAGGCCCCATATTTTTCGAAATTAAATTAGGTTTAGAATTATTATTGAACTTTTTCACTTTGATTTGCTGGGTACATCAGTGAAACTCGCATCTCATACGATCAGACAAGGAGACTCCAGCAATTTGAATATTTGATGGAGGTATCAGAACCCATGGAGGAATCTTCGGCCGTCACCACTGCTTTTCCGACAAAACGTAAGGCGGATTCCGACCCAGCAGATGAAATTGAAGAGAGCGGTGATGAGATCGATGATGAGATTGAAAAGATCAGCGATGCAATTGAAGAGAGCAGCGATAAAATTGAAAAGAGCTACGTTGACTATATCAATGAGTATTATAAGTCAAAGTGGATTACCCCAGAATGGGATGTGGACAGCTTCGATGGTCTCGAGTTCGATGCCTCTGAAGAGGAACGTTTATGCATCTTCGACGATGATGTGGATTTGGATGTAGATGAATGGGTCCGCTTTAGACGCCAGCACATTGAGAACAAGGTAACCCTATTGAATTTGAATTGCTATATCTATCTTAATCTTTTTGTTGGATAAAGACTAAATCTCTTGACGTATTCCACTAATCAAGTTGGACTACTTCAAATAGTATGGGCCATATTACAGGGTCCAAGTGAATAACTTCGAAATTAGGTTTAGAATCATTATTTATACTTTTCATTTTAATTTGCTCGGGAGATCAATGAAACTCGCATCTCATACGATCACACAAGGAGACTCCAGCAATTTGAATATTTGATGGACGTATCAGAACCCATGGAGGAATCTTCGGCCGTCACCACTGCTTTTCCGACAAAACGTAAGGCCGAGTCCGACCCAGCAGATGAAATTGAAGGGAGCGGTGATGAGATCGATGATGAGATTGAAAAGATCAGCGATGCAATTGAAGAGAGCAGCGATAAAATTGAAAAGAGCTACGTTGACTATATCAATGAGTATTATAAGTCAAAGTGGATTACCCCAGAATGGGATGTGGACAGCTTCGATGGTCTCGAGTTCGATGCCTCTGGAGAGGAACGTTTATGCATCTTCGACGATGATGAGCATGTGGATGTCGAACAATGGCTCCGCTTTAGACGCCAGCACATTGAAAACAAGGTAACCGTATTGAATTTGAATTGCTATATCTATCTTAATCTTTTTGTTGGATAAAGACTAAATCTCTTGACGTAGAATTGCTATATCTATCTTAATCTTTTTGTTGGATAAAGACTAAATCTCTTGACGTATGCCTGTGACTATGGAGTTTAGGGGTTTTTAGTGGAACGAGAGCTTTGGCCAATGTACGAATATTCAGAGTACACAGTTATCGATAATTTGGAAATGTCTGCCGGTGATGGCCAAACCTACCGTACTTACTTCGAAGAGATGGCTTGTCTCTGTCTCCAAAGATTCAATGAAGATCAGAAAAAAACAAAAGAGGTATTGTTTTTTTTTGGTTTTTGGCTGATTAATAATGGTCACTGCCCCTCAGTAGCTAAGTATGGTTGGTTCTTTTTTTGATTTGTTTCAAGAACTTTATTGACGTGGAGTTTGTGGAAGTGGTGGGAGGTGTAGTTAAACCAACTAGTAAAGCAAAGTCCTTCATTACATTTAAGGCTAAGGAGAAACCTGATGGACCTCTTGTCGAGTATCAAGCTAAGGTCTGGTCTGATATTGTTGAGCCGCCGGGTGTCATCGAGGACTATCCCATCCTCTGTAGGCCAGCTCCTCCAAAGCCTTCAAACTGATACCAGTTAAGGTATAGTTTTGGACTCACCCAGATTTTTCGTTTCTGGTTTGATAGTGTTTGATAGTGCATATTCTCAAACATGTTTAGACTTATGGCATCAGACAATAAACAATATTGGAACATCAACAACTAAAGGCATGTGATGGTTGGTCGCTTGTTAGTGATCTATAAAACTATAGGGATTAAAATATGTTCTAGTTACTAAGTCGTTTATCATGATTAGAGTTAAGTTGCTAACATGTTTACTTTGGTTGTTGCAGATAATGGAATTCGCTAACTTATTGAAGACAAGAATTGTCCCAATACATATGTGGTCGAGGACTATCCCATCCTCTGTAGGCCAGCTCCTCCACAAAAGGTTTAGTTTTGGACCCAGCTTTTTCTTTTGTGGCTTAATACTTTCAATAGCATTACTGTAAGGGACATCAACAAAAGAATATATTTTTAGCTTTACTCGTATCATGATTAGAGTCTATAAGTTGCTGTCATTTATCATGATTAGAGTCTAGATATACATATATCGTTTTACTTCTTCCTCTTCTTCTTGCTGTGTCCGGATGCCTTTTGATACCCACACCATGATCATAATTCAGTTATCCAAAAAATGGACCATGTATTAGTAGACGATCAAATCCCAACCTCTAGATATACATATATCGTTTTACTTCTTCCTCTTCTTCTTGCTGTGTCCGGATGCCTTTTGATACCCACACCATGATCATAATTCAGTTATCCAAAAAATGGACCATGTATTAGTAGACGATCAAATCCCAACCTCATTGTTATTTTAAAACCTACTAAGATTTGTTTCAACGAGCATACTCAACCCCAGTTTAGCCAATAAACCCCAAGTATCTAAGGAGAACCAATAGATAAATATTTGGTTGGATTTCCTAGTCATTTTCCGGTTTGATTCGGTTTGTAGTTCCACAAATCAAGTTGGATTACTTCAAATAGCCCATATTACAGGGTCCAAGAGATTTAACTTTACGTCTAAAAATCTAACTTTTCACTTTTCACTTTTCACTTTGATTTGAATCATTTGATACAATCAGAGAAGGAGACTCCAGCGATTTGATGGAGGCAACAGAACCCGTGGATGAATCTTCGGCCGCCACCACTGCTTTCCCCACAAAACGTAAGGCCGAGTCGGACCCGCGGATGAGATTGAAGAGAGCGGTGATGAAATTCAAGAGATCGACGATGATGATGAGATTGAAGAGATCGGTGATGAAATTGAAGAGATTGAAGAGAGCGGCGATAGTTACGTTGACTATATCAATGAGTATTATAAGTCAAGGTGGATTGCCCCAGAATGGGATGTGGACAGCTTCGATGGTCTCGAGTTCGATGCCTCTGAAGAGGAACGCTTATGCATCTTCGACGATGATGAGGATGTGGATGTCGACCAATGGGTCCGCTTTAGACGCCAGCACATTGAGAACAAGGTAACCCTAATTCGAATTTGAATTGCAATATCTATCTTAATCTTTTTGTTGGATAAAGACTAAATCTTGACGTATGCCTGTGACTATGAGTTTAGGGGTTTTACGTGGAACCAGAGCTTTGGCCAGTGTACGCATATTCAGATTACAGAGTAATCGATGATTTGGAAATGTCTGCCGGTGATGGCCAAACCTACCGTACTTACTTCAAAGAGATGGCTTGTCTCTGTCTCGAAAGATTCAATAAAGACCAGAAAAAAATAAAAGAGGTATTGTTTTTTTGGCTGATTAATAATGGTCACTGCCTCTCATCAAGTATATACATATATGTAGCTAAGTATGGTTGGTTCCTTTTTTTTTTTAATTGTTTCAAGAACTTTATCGACGTGGAGTTTGTGGAAGTGGTGGGAGGAGAACTTTATCGACGTGGAGTTTGTGGAAGTGGTGGGAGGTGTAGTTAGGCCATCTGGTAAACCAAAGTCCTTCATTACATTTAAGGCTAAAGAGAAACCTGATGGACCTCTTGTTGAGTATCAAGCTAAAGTCCAAAGTCCTTCATTACATTTAAGGCTAAAGAGAAACCTGATGGACCTCTTGTTGAGTATCAAGCTAAGGTCTGGTCTGATTTTATTGATGTTATGGAGGACTATCCCATCCTCTGTAGGCCAGCTCCTTCACGAAAGGTTTAGTTTTGGACCAGACCCAGCATTTTCTTTTGTGGCTTGATACTTTTCAATAGCATCAGGCAATTACTGCCCCTGCAACAATATAAGGAATATCAACAATATAGTTTATATTTTAGTTTTGTTTTGTGTAAAGGTTATGATTACCAAAAAAAAATGTTAGAAATAGTAGTATATCTTTCCATGCTTGTAAAGGTGAGTTTTGTGATCCCCACATATCCTTAGTGATAAGTACATAATGTGATAATGTTTATCGACGTGGAGTTTGTGGAAGTGGTGGGAGGACTATCCCATCCTCTGTAGGCCAGCTCCTCCAAAGCCTTCAAACATCCCATCCTCTGTAGGCCAGCTCCTCCAAAGCCTTCAAACTGAAACCAGTAAAGGTATAGTTTAGGACTCACCCAGATATTTCGTTTGTGGTTTGATACTTTCAATAGCTTTAAGTTGTGTATATTCTCAAACTACGTTTAGACTTATGGCATCAGACAATTGCTGTCCCTGGAACAATATAGGAACATCAATAACTAATGTGCATGTCATTTTATTGGCTGGTTCCTTGTTAGTGATCTATAAAACTGTGGGAATACAATATGTTTTAGCTTTGCTAAATGGTTTATCATGATTAGAGTCTATGTAAGTTGCTATTGGTTTCTGCAGATAACGGAATTCGTTAGCTGATGCCTATGATCGAAGCTTCCATGAACAACACAAATCATGGGTCTTCTCTGTTCTAATGGCCGCTGTACACTTTTAACGGATTATGATCGATTAAATGTCAACTACCAAAAATGAAATTGGTAAAGGTCTCTTGTGAGTTTCTAGGGTTATTTGTTGTATTGCCCACTAAGTTGGATCTTGGCTATATGTATAATATAGCATCCGTTGGATCTTGGCTATATGTATAATATAGCATCCATAGAACCTTCTATCGACAACACAAATCATGCTCTCTCCTGTTCTAAGGACGGTCATACACTTTTAATGGTTTATGATCGATTAATTATTAACTACCGAAAATGAAATTGGACCGGGGTCTATGGGATATTGTTATAAGTTTCTAGGATTATTTGTTTTACAGTACTTTAACAATGGGTTTTGGTTTGGACTCTATGTTCTAATTTTTAAAAGCATTAATATAAGCCATTATGAAACTAAACAACTAAGTTGATTAATGTACTGGAATTGGATTATCTTTTTTTTTTTAATAAAGTATAGAAAAGTGTAGAATCTTTAGAGAAAATTATCATTCTTTTGTTGAGAAAATAAAATGGTTACAGATCAAAAGAAACTATATAAATTATATAACCTAAAATCCTAAGGCCCATATACGAAATTAGGTGTACAATTATATGTTTGTTTTGCATCCGATACGATCACAGAAGGAGACTCCAGCGATTTGATGGAGGCAACAGAACCCGTGTGATCGCTCACAAGAGAAAACTGAATACCTTGACGACTATGATGATGTGGATGTAGAACAATGGCTCCGCTTTAGACGCCAGCACATTGAGAACAAGGTAACCCTATTGAATTTATTCGAAGTGCAATCTATCTTAATCTGTTTGTTTGATAAAGACTAAATCTTGACATATACCTGTGACTGTGAGTTTAGGGGTTTTATGTAGATCGAGAGCTTTGGCCAATGTACAAATATTCAGATTACAGAGTAATCTATGATTTGGAAAGGTCTGCAGGTNNNNTTGGCTGATTGATGGGTCAAAAACCTTTCAAGTATATAATATGGTTGGTTCCTTTCTGATTTTGTTTCAAGAACTTCATCGATGTGGAGTTTGTGGAAGTGGTGGGAGGTGTTGTTAAACATGCTAAAAAAGCAAAGGCCTTTATTACATTTAAGGCTAAGGAGAAACCTGATGGACCTCTTGTCGACTATCAAGCTAAGATCTGGTCTGATATTGTTAAGCCTGGTGTCATCGAGGACTATCCCATCCTCTGTAGACCAGCTCCTCCTCCAAAGGTGCAGTTTTGGACCTAGCCAGCTTTTTCTTTTTTTTTTGTGGCTTTATACTCTCAACATCTTTTTCTTTCTGTGGCTAAAGAGACAACATAAATGGTCAAAAGACCTAATTATATACTCTATACTCTCAACATCTTTTTCTTTCTGTGGCTAAAGAGACAACATAAATGGTCAAAAGACCTAATTATTTACTCACATTGGTTGCTTCTGAGTTAATTAAGATAGATTTTCTTACGTACAAATAATAGAGTCGGGTCAGATTGCAATTGTATCTCCTATCTATCAACTTAAAACAGAAAAAAAATCCTATAATATTATTGTCAATAAAATTTTACAAAAATAAAAACATCATCTGATGTTTTTTAGTATTCAATCGTGAATAAACTCTACTTGCCCCACACGCCATCTTTTCTGCCCTTTCCTCTCCCACGTTTATTTTCACTTCGTAACAGAAATGATAACTTAAGAGTACTCCTATCAAATTCCTCAAAATGAAATTTTAGTGATTTTTTTTTTTTGGATTTTAAAAAATTTTCATTGCCATTTTAGAATGTAAAAACATACAAAATTGTATTGTTGTGGAGAACTGACCAATTATTAAATGTATACATTGGTCAAATTAAACCGGAACTAAGTATATGTTTCGCTAGAAAATGGACAACAGATAAATTTAATTCCTTGAAATTATATTTTATAAACCGACCTGCATGAAATGAAACCTGACTATATATATACTGGCTTTACAAATACCATCCCACAAATTCTAATCTTTGGATGGTTCCTGTTGGACTTATATTCTTCATTACTCCTGCGTTTCTTTCTCTCTCAGTTTTGATCTCCGATCTCTGTGATGATGATGACGATGAAGTCAATCTCGACATGAACCGAATCACGGTTATAACATAGAACTCTGTGTGTATGGTAATTGTAACTGATATTTGGTCATATAAAATCTATAAGTATTTGTAAAATTCTGAGGCATTGACATAAGTGAAGTGGGCATGGAGTTAAATTTAGTCAAACAGTAATCAGTTGTAAAATTTAGACAATGAAGAAACTACTTTATGTTTCTGTTTGGTCTATGTAGGGATTTGATGATGTGATCAAATTTAGGCGAAGAATCAGGGGGCCTTTGTAATGCTTGTCGTTATCTTTGTAATAAAGTTATAAAGCAGTCATTGATGTCCTATGGGCCTTATAATGTTAGGGCCCAATGACTTTTCTGATTGGCCTAAATTTAAGATTTAAAGTTTATCCGATGTGTTTCGCTATTACAGATATGCACTTTTTGCAGGTGAATCCAAGTAATAAAATTGCAGGATCTCTACTAAATATTTGTTGAATCTTTCGAATCGTTTTCGTTGCGGATTTCTCCGCTTGCTTACAACTTTGGAGAGGTTTTTTTTTTTTGTTTTGGGGCGAAAGACGGAATTAGGGATTTTGTTTCTGTTAGGCGAAAGTTGTAAAGAAGAAGATGCAGCATTCCCCGCAAATTTTTCCGATTGTTCCTTCAATTCCGCCTACTAATATCACTACTGAACAGATCCAAAAGGTTCCTTCTTTCTTCCTTTTTTTCTCTGTTTCAGTGCTTTCTTTCTTCCTTTTTTTCTCTGTTTCAGTGCTTACCTCTCTAGAATTGTTTAACACTCCGCTTTTTGAGAGTGTTATCAAGCTTTTTGTTCTGCTAAAACTCGATTAGTTCTTGTGTTTTTGGCTGCAAGTTAATGGTCATTTTTCTGTAATTGGTGTTTATAGTGTTTTATCTTTGAATCTCTTGTTGATACTCGGTAAGGAATCTCAAAAGTGTATTGATGACTAGAGACCGTTTTAGGACTGGGAGATTAGATGCTTGGTAAATTTTGTTAAAATTTTGTATATTAATTCGGATCTAGGCGCTTAGATTTTGAATTTGGACATTGATTGGTTATAGACTTCTTTTGCAACTAAGAGGCTTAATCTTCATTTCCTTGTCATTCTCTTTAATATGTATCGTCTGTTTAATCGCAGTGCCTTGATGAGAACAAGAACTTGATAATGGCGATCATGGAAAATCAGAATCTTGGAAAACTTGCAGAATGTGCCCAGTAAGTTGTCTTATTTGTATTCATTAGTGTAAGTCCATATATTATCTCTAAGAGATAATCTCTTAAAACAGTAATGAATCTAAGAATTACCATTAATGGTGAAGTTATGTAGACATCATCATCTAGTTCCACTATACTTTCAGGTACCAAGCACTTCTCCAGAAGAACTTGATGTATCTTGCTGCAATTGCTGATGCTCAGTCCCCACCACCTACACATGGAGCTTCACCAGCACCAGCTATGGCTTCCCAGGTGGTTTGTTATGACAAAAATCAATTTAGATCAATCAAAACATTAACACATACATCAAATTCTGAAATTATTGTATACACTTTGTATATGATTTCGTTAGATGGCAACACCGCATCCTGGGATGCAGCCCCCTAGCTATTTCATGCAACACCCACAAGCTTCAGGAATGGTTCAACAAGCATCACCCGCAGGGATTTTCCCCCCAAGAGGTCCTTTACAGTTTGGTAGCCCGCACCAGCTTCAAGATCCTCAACAGCAGCAGATGCATCATCAACAAGCTATGCAGGGTCACATGGGTGGGATTAGACCAATGGGTATGATCAACAACGGGATGCCATCAACAAGCTATGCAGGGTCACATGGGTGGGATTAGACCAATGGGTATGATCAACAACGGGATGCAGCATGCCATGCAACAACCAGAAAGCAGTCTTGGAGGAAACGGTAACACACGTTGCATTAAAACAACACTCAGTTCATAATCTCTAAAACAATTTGCTTATTGTTATTTAACACTTGTTTTTCTACTAACAGTGGGGGTTAGAGGAGGAGGAGGGAAGCAAGATGGAGCAGACGGAGAAGGAAAAGATGAAGGCAAGTGAATCCAAAGAAGTTTTGTTTTGTTGATATTTAGGACTCTGGATCTCAGAAAGGGTATTGCAATAGCTTATTTGAGTTTAAACAGAAGATAGAGACAGTGGAATAGTTCCGCAAACCATATGTTGTAATGTATTGTTATTTAGTACAAGCTTTGATTTGGTTTTAGACTATAGTTCCGCAAACCATATGTTGTAATGTATTGTTATTTAGTACAAGCTTTGATTTGGTTTTAGACTAAAGAAACATAACCATTCTCATCTTATTCATAACATCAAAGCATCAGAGTTATTTCTCATTCCGGGCGAGACTTGACGATGAAGTTCTGGCGGCTAATGGGATTCATAACGACGAGTTATTTCTCATTCCGGGCGAGACTTGACGATGAAGTTCTGGCGGCTAATGGGATTCATAACGACAGGAGGACCAGCTGTTCTTGGCCATGCTTGGAATTTCTCATCCGTAGCAGCCCACCATTCTTTGTTAGAGACAGTTCCTGGAGTAGTTCCTGAAGATAGACATTAATAGAGTTACTGAGTTGAAACACACACAACAAAAGAAGGTGAAAACTAGAGGAGGAAAAGTTACCTCCAAAGATCTTATTATCAGAGATAAGTTTGTCGAAGATGTAAGAGATTCCGAAAGAGCCAATAAGAGCACCGATTATGTACTTGGCTTTACCTCCTGATGAAGTTGCCATTTTCTTCTAAATCTGGAACCAGAACCATTATTACAACTCAACACACTCAAACATATATGTAACCAGGGATCAACAGATCGCCTGAGAAACTCAAATATTTGAGAGGAATCGAAGCTTTACTCTTATCATTGAACCAATCAAAAGACAGCCAAAATACAGAGCGTTCTATACTTGAATTCAAAAGAAAATGATAAGGTTTTGTAGTTAGAATCAGAAGTTACCTTTGCCGATTCAGAGATACAGAAAGCTGAAACAGTAGACTGGGTGTTGGAGAAAACTTTCAACGGTGGGAATTCATCGTCATCATCTTATCTAAAAGAAGAAGACTGGTGTTGGAGAAAACTTTCAACGGTGGGAATTCATCGTCATCATCTTATCTAAAAGAAGAAGACAGATTAAAAATGGACCCACTTTATTACCAAACAGGACACAGCTTCTGGAAGTAGCTTGTGTCTGAATAGACGAAAATGTGCCCATCTATGCGTATTTTTATCTTTTGTTTTTAAATATTTTCATTTAATACAGTAACTAAATACAAGTAACATGAAAAGCCCATAAACAAAATCTCTGAATAATTGGGCTTACATGAGGCCCAATAGTTTTTTATATATATTTTCATTTTAAGACCCATTAGTCAAAATTCAACACGAGCACGAAGAAGCTTGTTCCTTCGTCTTCTCAAAATCCTCACCAGAGATCACATCGATTCTCGAACCATCAAGCTTCACATCACCCCCACCGTCAGATTCCATAGCTTTTCTCGAAACAACAACAACGCGGCTAAAAATCTCCTCCAATAAACGGAAAAAAGCTTCCTCGACGTTTCCACCGCTCAGAGCAGATACTTCCGAGAAAAAAAGCTGTTGCGTCTCGGCGAATTCGACAGCGTCTTCCGTAGGAACGGCGCGATTATCGGAAGCGAGATCGGCTTGTGTTGGAGAAAACTTTCAACGGTGGGAATTCATCGTCATCATCTTATCTAAAAGAAGAAGACAGATTAAAAATGGACCCACTTTATTACCAAACAGGACACAGCTTCTGGAAGTAGCTTGTGTCTGAATAGACGAAAATGTGCCCATCTATGCGTATTTTTATCTTTTGTTTTTAAATATTTTCATTTAATACAGTAACTAAATACAAGTAACATGAAAAGCCCATAAACAAAATCTCTGAATAATTGGGCTTACATGAGGCCCAATAGTTTTTTATATATATTTTCATTTTAAGACCCATTAGTCAAAATTCAACACGAGCACGAAGAAGCTTGTTCCTTCGTCTTCTCAAAATCCTCACCAGAGATCACATCGATTCTCGAACCATCAAGCTTCACATCACCCCCACCGTCAGATTCCATAGCTTTTCTCGAAACAACAACAACGCGGCTAAAAATCTCCTCCAATAAACGGAAAAAAGCTTCCTCGACGTTTCCACCGCTCAGAGCAGATACTTCCGAGAAAAAAAGCTGTTGCGTCTCGGCGAATTCGACAGCGTCTTCCGTAGGAACGGCGCGATTATCGGAAGCGAGATCGGCTTACAGCGTCTTCCGTAGGAACGGCGCGATTATCGGAAGCGAGATCGGCTTTGTTTCCGACGAGCATAATCACGGCGGAATCGTCGGCGTGAACACGTAATTCATCAACCCAACGTGCCACGTGGTCGAATGAGATACGTTTGGTAATGTCGTAAACAACCATAGCACCTAATGCTCCTCTGTAATAGGCGCTCGTCACTGCTCTGTATCTGTTCGCCGGAAAACCGCAATAAAAATAAAATTAAAATAAAATAACTACTTTTTATTTAAATAAATTAGAACAAAATCAGACATTGCAGAATAAATCAAGAGGACTCATAAGTCATAATTACTATGATTATGGTGATCCTAGCTAATTTTTTATTTTATAATTTAATTCGTATTAAAATCTGACAATCAGCTGTAAATAGTTAAAGAATTATCAATGCTAATAACTACAATTTCTGCCATCTGTGGACATAAAATATTACTATAGATTAAGAAAATATTTGTTAAAAAAAACTATAGCAAATTGTTATATGGGTAGAAAAAAAAATACAAAAATAAATAAAAAATAAAAAAATACATTTTTATTTTTGGTCGACAAAAAAAATATATTCGGTGAGTTATTGCATTTGCCCTTCTGATCTCAGTATTATTATTTTTGCATTCGCAAAAAGCCAAAGAAGTTAATAATAATAATAAACATCAAGAACAACAATGGTTATTCAATTCTTTGATCAAATAAACTATAGAGTATAAAATAATCAACAATGGTTATTCAATTCTTTGATCAAATAAACTATAGAGTATAAAATAATCATATTTTGTCACAAAATCAAACTATATCTAAATTATCGTGATCCAAGAAAAAGAAATATCTACTTAAAATAATCAATCTGAATTAAAACTGAGATTCATCCTAATAATAAACATATAGAAAGAATGATGAATGTGTGTGGAAAATATATTATTACCTTTCTTGACCAGCGGTATCCCAGATCTGAGCTTTAACGAGTTTACCCTGAAGAGTGATGGTTACCTTTCTTGACCAGCGGTATCCCAGATCTGAGCTTTAACGAGTTTACCCTGAAGAGTGATGGTTCTTGTCTGAAACTCGACACCAATGGTTGATTTTGAATCGTAACAAAACTCATTCTGTGTGAAACGTGAGAGTAGCTGCGTTTTTCCGACAGCAGAATCTCCAATGACTACCACCTTGAACACATAATCGATCTTTTCCGGCATCGTCTGTTTCATTATCTGATTCTTATCATCCTGTGATTCTCCGCTCATCTCTTCGTTCATTCTTGAGTGTATTGATAAATTAAAAAACACTCTCGTTTTGAGTGAAGTGGAAGTAAGTGAAACAGAGCAAGGGAGAATAAAAATTGGGTTTTGAGTTATGTTTGTTATTATGGTTGAGTTTTAATAACCTGAACCAAACATTGATTCTGTTGCTGGTTTACTTTACACTGTTAGTGTTAGATGGAGACAGCAACGATGATCTGTGCAATATTTTAGTTTAGTTTTTTTTAATATATCATTCTAAATGAATATACAATGTTAATTAAAATTAACAGCTGTGAGCATGGACCGACAAATCAATTTTGCTAAAATAAAAATTTAAATGATTCAACATGAAACTCACAATTTGTCTGGCGACCACCTAATAAAGCGACCACCTAATAAAGCTTCTTATGCTCCATCAATTGTTGGTTGTTGTCTACTCCTGCCTCATATATCTATTTATTGCTTCTTCTTTTTTGCTCCCTTTTGATTAATGTTGAAAATGATTTTATTGACTATATGTTTATGAGAATAATATATCAATTAAGGTAGACATTAGAGTTGTTAAACTGATCTGTAATCATTTTTGTTCCATCGCAAGACTTGGGCTTTTAAGGCAGAGGATACTATTTAAGCCCAATAAAGGTGGATAGATTAAAATGGGCTAAAACAATGATAGTGTCACTTAGTGAAAAGAGGGTTCAAAATGTTGAACAATCAAAACAATTGTGTCAATATTCGAAATAAGAGAACAAACAAAATTTTCCTGGAAATGTTTCGATTGTGCAAAGTTTTGATATTTGAGATGATGATCAAGTAAATTTCTCTGTTTTGAGATCTTCAGGTAAATCTACATGTTTTAACGTAATGGTTGCATAAGTCTTTTGACTTTGACCGCTTCAGGTAAATCTACATGTTTTAACGTAATGGTTGCATAAGTCTTTTGACTTTGACCGATGAGTCTTTAATCTTGTTTTATAAACCACCGTGACTTCAGCAGCCAAATTCTCATCGTGGCTCAGCTAATTGCCAAAGACTCTCTCGTCATTTGTTTCCCAGCATCATCTACACGAGAAAACAAAATGTCTTCTGAATTCTCGATGACCAAGAAGAAGAAAAAAGCTGACTTGGCCACTGTTTTGCGCAAGTCATGGTATCATTTAAGGCTCTCGGTGCGCCATCCCAAGAGGGTCCCAACTTGGGATGCGATCGTTCTCACTGCGGCTAGTCCCGAACAGGCGGAGCTCTATGATTGGCAGCTCCGTCGAGCGAAGCAGATGGGACGAATTGCTAGCTCCACTGTCACTTTGGCTGTTCCTGATCCAGATGGCAAGCGGATCGGGTCTGGTGCTGCCACTCTTAATGCCATTTATGCTCTCGCTCGCCATTATGAGAAATTAGGTTTCGATCCTTGTCCTGAGGTAAACTGTGTTGACTGCTTAGATTTATTCATTATTTGAGCAAACAATGTCTTGCTTGAGTTGATATCTCAATGATCAACAGTTGTGGAACTTGGTTTATTGATGAATCTGGGTTAGCATTGTGCAAACACTCTCTGATCTTCGTGATCTAAATAATCAAGTGACTAAACCTACTAGATCTGTTTATATGATTAAACATTAGATAGCTTTCTGGTATTAGTTTTATGATTTGATGGTTTTGTTGGTCATCATCAG
>CM071716.1:59686256-59699527 GCA_036630335.1 Physaria fendleri | reverse complement strand
TCCCATCCTCTGTAGGCCAGCTCCTCCAAAGCCTTCAAACTGAAACCACTAAAGGTATAGTTTTGGATATAGGGTTAAAATATATTTTAGCTTTGCTGATGTTTATCATGATTAGAATTGCTTACATGTTTATATTGGTTGTTTCAGATGATCTAATTCACTAGCTGATGCGTAGGATGGAATTTCATTGGAATGTTCATCCATATATTTCTGTGTTGCAAATCTCTTTTAATGTATTTAACGAAGTGTTTTGTGTTTGTTTTTAACATTTCCAGTTTAGTCGATTTTCCTTGTTTTCGAGTTTAATTGAAAACACAGTTTATTATAATAATAGACACTTTGGATTGTATTTGTGTTTATTCTGCCTCTAGGCACAAATGATCAAATTTTTCAAGAAAAGACAATGGTATTATCTTGAGTTCATTTCAAAGTCTTACCCGTAAAACCAAATCAATAAACTAGTTGCAAGTTTAAAAGTTAGACAAAAGTTGTCTTTTTGCTCAAACCATGAATGAGAAAGGAGAAAATACTTGTCTTCTCTGTGCTGAGGAGATGGACTTGACTGATCAGCATCTTAAACCTTGCAAATGTGGCTATCAGATATGTGTTTGGTGCTGGCATCAAATTATAGAGATGGAGAGAAAGATAAGACAGAGGGTCGCTGTCCTGCATGTCGTACTCCTTATGATATGGAAAAGATTGTTGGGATGACAGTCAGCTACTCAGCTGTGAAAGGTTGGCCGCTGAACTTAACGATGAACGGAAAAAGTCACAGAAGGCGAAGCGTAAACCTTCAGAAGAAAGAAAAGATTTAACTGGTGTGAGAGTCATCCAGAGAAATTTGGTTTACTATCATGAGCTTGCCGTTTGAAATGGCAGTGAAGATCTTTTTCAGCGAAGAGAATACTTTGGCCCAATATGGGAAAGTTGTGAAAGTAGCAATGTCTCGGACTGCAGCTGGAGCTGTCCAACAATTTCCAAACAATACTTGCAGTGTATATATTTCTTGGTCGGCTTTATTTTGGATGGTAGAAATTTGAAGGCATGTGTTGGGACTATGAAGTATTGTCATGCGTGGTTGAGAAACATGCCTTGCACCAATTCTGAATGCCTTTATTTGCATGAGTTTGGTTCCCCAGAGGATAGTTTCACAAAAGATGGGACCATATCAGTGCACATGAGGATAATGGTTCAAGAAATTACTGCTTGGAGAGATCTGCTTGGAGAGATAATTATACTCGTCGTTCAGGGAGCATGTTACCTCCACCAGTTGATGATTTTGTTGGTAATTGAGTCTAGCACAAGAAAAACTCCAAAAGTGGTTTTGAATAATGCACATAGTGTGGTTAAGAATTCTCTTTCAAATGACAGCAACAGTCAGTCTGTTACTCTTCCTGCTGGAGCCTTGTGGGGAATGCAATCTTCAAGCCAGTCCATGGTACCAATGTTCTAGAGAACTCTTAAGAGAAAAAACTGCTACAAATTTCAACTGCGGTCCCAACAGATACCACCACCCAGATGTCTTTATCTCATAGTGATGAATTAAAGAAGCCGGCATTAGAGGATAATAGTACTGCACATGGAAATGATTTACAACCACAAAGCCTATTGGGTGGTCAAACCGATTTTCCTGAGCTTTCCTTGGCTAATAGGACCCAGATTAATAAAAGTAGGGAAGTAGTCTCTGCCAGTGAGCCATCAGATTGCACAGACTTTCCAGAACATACCTCTCAACTTTGTAAATTCATGCTGTCTAATGGAAACAAAATGATTAACAGTGGAACACAGAGTGTATGCAGTGATGCTGCTGTATCAGTGGATACAGATAGTGTTGTGGATGGCTATCACGGAATAACAAGATCTGACAACTCACATTTTGATCATGCTTCCATAAAGTCGTCTCATACAGAAGTGTCCCAAGATTATCTAAAGCGTTGTGTCAGTGAACCTGGAGAAATTCAGCCTTTACAGAAGTTTGGTAGAACTGACGCAAAAGAGGTTGCCTGGAGAGAAGTTAATGCAGGTGCTGCTTCGATGTCTCCGTTGGTAACAGAACAATATCTTGAAGCTGATGATGATATATCATTGTTCAATAGAGATAGACTTAAGGATCCCGAAGTTGTTAGCTGTCATCCCAATGGTTTACTACGCACATTAAACTCTCTGCAGCCTTGTTCATCCCAGTATAAAGTTGAGCATGATGAAACCAGGTCTGTGTGTGGATCCTCCTATTCTGAAAGCAGTGGAAGTAATATAGCTCCGATCTCACAGAAATATACTGGTATGCCATTTAGTGAGCCCAATCATGTAAGCGGCAGTCTTGACCATTCTATTCTTTTTCATAACAAAGCAAGGGACACACAGCCAATTGGAAAGTGCATTGTGGATTCACAAGAAAACTCTAGGAGGGAAATGGATGACCGAATAATTGCAGATATACAGTCTTCAGATCTTGATGAATATTTAACTTCGCCTCATAACTTTGCAAAGCTGTATGGGGAAAGTGAGGCCAGGTTTCGCCTCATAACTTTGCAAAGCTGTATGGGGAAAGTGAGGCCAGGTCTCTTAAGCTAGCTAGTTCTAGTAAAATTGAGGATAATCAATCCCGGTTTTCTTTTGCAAGGAAAGAAGAATTAAAGGACCAAGCTTTTGATTCTTATAACGCCTTCAACCAGATATCACATGGCAGTAACTTCAACCAGAATGCTTTCAGAACAACGGAGTGCTAATATGGCTGTTCCAAGATGTATGGTTTCAGCACCACCTGGATTTTCAGTTCCAAGTCCACGTCCTCCAGGCTTCTCAAATGGGAGAGAACACCAGGTGTTTTTGATGGTCTTTCAGGAAATCATCGGTTTTCTGATTCAACATCGTTCGGTAATCCATATCAGCAGTCACTTCCAATTGAAAGCAGTCACTTCCAATTGAAAATGTCAGGGATGTTCAATTTATGGATCCCGCCATTTTGGCTGTTGGTCAAGGCTATGAGAATGCAAGTCTAGATTTGAGATCAAACCTTCAAGCAAACACAAACATGTTTGGAATTGCAGCAAGGCTCCAACAACATCAACAACCGGTAATGCAGAGTCCTTTATCTACAAATCAAAACTATAGATTCACTGATTCTATGGGAATGGCACCAAGGTTTATAGAACAATCTCAAGACACAAACATACTGTCTAGAAATATGGCCTTGCCTAATAATGGTCACTGGGATGGATTGACGAGTAATGATGGGATGGATTGACGAGTAATGAGATCCAAACTCAAAACAGACTCCAAAATGAGAAACTTGTTGGGGTTACAATGGGACGTTCAGGATTTGATCGCCATTTGTGAGAATCAGAGGGCTTGGTTTTGCCTTATGGACAGACTGATAGAACAACCATCATCGGTCTGGTCTAGCAGCTGAAGCTTAAGAATCTTCTTGTCTGGTTACTTCGAAATGTGGTTGTAAGAAAACAGCATTAGGAAGTTTTTATTGGTTTATGCATTTTATAACATTTACCTTGGTTTTGAAATGTCAAATATGGATTTTCAGAAGGTTTATAGGATTTGACTTCTCTTTAATTTTTATATCAAACAACAACAAAATGCAAATTGTCTTTTAAGGATATCAAAAAAAAAGTTAGTCAAAAGTTCAAACTCTTACCCGTAAAACCAACAAACAACACAATTCTTCATCATACTAACTCTGTAGCCCAAAGGTCAAAGGCTACCCGTAAAACCAACACAACACATTCTTCATCGTG
Source organism: Physaria fendleri (assembly GCA_036630335.1). Taxonomy (NCBI): domain Eukaryota; kingdom Viridiplantae; phylum Streptophyta; class Magnoliopsida; order Brassicales; family Brassicaceae; genus Physaria; species Physaria fendleri. The sequence goes on along the minus strand of CM071716.1, from coordinate 59,695,775 downwards.
CTACTAACCCTGTAGCCCAAAATATTTGAAATCTAGATTCAGGGTTAAGCCAAATCCTAGCATACCCTTTGTTACCCCACTTTGATCCCCATGAGTTCTGGATTACCAGGAACTCCTTACCTAATCTTGTTACACCTTTACCTACAACAAGAACAGCATGGTTGGGCTCTTTTTCATTAAGAGGCACTTCATAAATATCCTAAAAAAAAAACAAACGTTAATTACACACTTACATTTACTAATATTCATAACAAATATATCTTACATATATAAATTACTCACATCTTTAATACTAAAAGAAAATTAAAATTTATATACAAAATAATTATTCGTCTATATGTACTTACATTAGATCTGCCAGTGTCCGAAAGTTTTAGTAGACCCGTTTCACTTGCGTAATCGAAGACCATATTCAAATTGTGTACCACTGAAGCTTTGGTCCTAGTCCTGATATGCTTATCCAAATCCCTCCAACAATACTGATGGTGTTGAGCAATAGGTTTGTTGTGATTGTATATTCCTTGTAAGAGACCACATGTAGCAACGGAAACGCATGTATCTGTTGACAAAAAGAGAGTTGTGATTCTTGTGTGTCTCCAAAAGCAGGTAGTAGTAGGTTTAATTTCAATGTTAATAAAAAAAATAAAAAATAGAGATACCTCCATGTTGATTCTTCAATGTTAATAAAAAAAATAAAAAATAGAGATACCTCCATGTTGATTCACAATTTCTTTCCTAACAATCCCTGGAGTTGAAGTACGATCACCAGTGACTCTTGTTCCTTCTTCATATGTCTATGTATCATTATCACAAATATATAATAGGATGATTGGTGGAAAAGAATTAGGTTAGATATGTATCGTGGTTTATAGATTCTGTGTATAAATATAATGTTGATTATGTTTATTAGGTAAAAATTATATTAAGAATTCACAAAAATTACCGGTATTAAGGTCTCTGGTCCAACCGGTTGTGCCGCCCTAGCTTGTTCAAGCTCTGCCGCCCTAGCTTGTCTCTCTTGTCTAAGAACATTCTGTCCCCTCGATTCTCTGGGTTGTTTGGGTCTTGCCCCTAGTGCAAGTTTTGGATTATCTCCTTAAGCTCTGCCGCCCTAGCTTGTCTCTCTTGTCTAAGAACATTCTGTCCCCTCGATTCTCTGGGTTGTTTGGGTCTTGCCCCTAGTGCAAGTTTTGGATTATCTCCTTGAACCATTGAAAATCACCTGAAAATTCAAAGATAAAGGATTAAGGATTTAAGTTTTCAACTGAACAAAAAGCTTTACTCTATGAACAATAGCAGTTAATGAACCTAGTGCTAGTTGTTATACTCTAATGTATGAAATAGAATCAAGAAAAAAAACCAGAGGCTTTTTGTATCATTACATAGGAGACTGGAAATGCAATGGAAAAAGCAAACATGCAATGGAAAAAACAATGCTTATGCTTGCAGAACAAAAAAAATACAGAAACATGCAATGGAAAAAGCAAATATTGAGACTGGAAATGCAATGGAAAAAGCAAACATGCAATGGAAAAAACAATGCTTATGCTTGCAGAACAAAAAAAATACAGAAACATGCAATGGAAAAAGCAAATATTTCCACTTCAGAAAGCATATCACCAATTTCATTCCTCAATCAAAAAACCCTAGTCTCTTGGCTAATCACGATGAAGCAGGCTTATGGTTCGTCAAGTGTAGCCAATAGATTCAACACCATACTTAGGAAAGCTCACGAGCTTTCGGTTCTCTGTAGAATTGAAGTCGTCAAGTCGTAGCCAATAGATTCAACACCATACTTAGGAAAGCTCACGAGCTTTCGGTTCTCTGTAGAATTGAAGTCTGCGTCATCTATTACGGAGCAGACGGGGAATGGAAAACATGGCCTAAAAGAGAGGATGTGGAAGACATGGCTAAGAGGTATAAAGAGGCCACAAAGCGGAAGAAGTGCCTCAATCTTCGTGAACTCCTTGAGAAAGAGAAGGGGAAGAAGCAGAATCTGAAGAAGAAGTATCCAAATTTGGAGCATTACTCTTCCCAACAACTCTCTCAACTGATTCAGTCCTTGGAACAGACTCTCTCTACTCTTCAAGAAAGGCTTCGTTTTGTTGTGGCGCAGACACAGGGGAACACATATTTGGTTCACCAGACCCAAAATCCTCCTAACAACTTCTCGCTGGTTAAGTACAACCATGCTGAAGATGCTCCTTTTTCACTCGCTGCTTCACAATCAAACAGTTACCAAGATGACTTGATGATGCATCAGGAGGATCTCTATGGTTTAGGTCAGAACAATATTACCAACACAAACTTTCAGATGCAGGAGGAGGAACTCTATGGTTTTGGTGAGAACAACATTACCAAATACAATTGTCAAACGGCCTTCTCTCTATTCTCATAACAATGAAGAACACTTCAGATAGATTAAGATTGTGTTTCCTAGAATCCATTTCAAAACATCTTGGAAGCAAAAATGGCAAAACATGGAGTGAGGACGATGATCTCGATCTATAATATATTACATTTGGATACGAAATAAATACTTATATTTTTAAATTGATGTACTATTTAATTAAATAATATGATAAATGATTGTTACACTTGATATATTTTTTTTTTTTTGTCAAACGGCCTTCTCTCTATTCTCATAACAATGAAGAACACTTCAGATCAAGATCTCAATATTATTCTCATAACAATGAAGAACACTTCAGATCAAGATCTCAATATCCCATCTGCTTCATCGAATGTANAGAGACCGGTTCTTCAACCTCATCAAGGCCTAAACCAGATTCTGATACTCCACAAACTTGCACTGAATGTGGTAAACAATTCGGTTCATTGTCAATGGGTGTGGCATCAACCCTCCATCGAGTTTAAATGCATCAGAGGATGAGAATGAAGTAGCCTCTTCCTTACTAATGTTGTCTAAAGGTGATGGTGCCTCTACAGATTCTTTTCGGAGACAAAGATCCTGTGATTGACGGCGAAGGTGGGAGACAAGCACTAACGAAAGATGGGGACAAAGATCCTGTGATTGACGGCGAAGGTGGGAGACAAGCACTAACGAAAGATGGGTTTTTTTTATTTTTTTATAGTGGAAACTTGTATATTTGATTTCATTAGCCGGTTTAAAGGAAATTGAATGATTGGTTAAGAATAAATTGGCCCGGTTTTCTTTTTTTTTTTTCAATAAATTGACCGGTTAATTGGTCAATGTAAACATATTCCCCCAATTTCGAAAAAAAACCGGTTATTCAAAGCAAATACATACATTCCTAAACATACACAATAAGATGCAAATTCCAAAATCTTATTAAGTCTTTATTATTACCGATCACCACAATCACAAAAATATGATCAAAGATTTAACAGATCATCACAAATAATATGTAATTCGTGATAGAAGGGTAGAACATCATTGTACTCACAAGTCACAAGGATCATTAGCAGATTTTCCAATGTGGCAAGAAGTTTTTGCTTAAGGTCATATTTGCTATTGTAGAGAGAAACATATATTACCTAGATGTGTAACAACCTAGCAATACAAACATGAACATTAGATTATCAAGGACACCTTAACTGTAAAAACCTTCCATATGAAAAGAATACAATAACGAAAACGTTATTGGAGCAACCTAACTATCCCACTTCAACACGTTCATTTTACAGAGAAATCAGAGTTACTTACCAGTTTGATTCACTTGACTGTCTAATATGGATTGTCTCATCAATTAGGGATTACAAGTCTATCCTCTCTGCTTCCCCGGTTAATTGGTCAATGTAAACATATTCCCCCAATTTCGAAAAAAAACCGGTTATTCAAAGCAAATACATACATTCCTAAACATACACAATAAGATGCAAATTCCAAAATCTTATTAAGTCTTTATTATTACCGATCACCACAATCACAAAAATATGATCAAAGATTTAACAGATCATCACAAATAATATGTAATTCGTGATAGAAGGGTAGAACATCATTGTACTCACAAGTCACAAGGATCATTAGCAGATTTTCCAATGTGGCAAGAAGTTTTTGCTTAAGGTCATATTTGCTATTGTAGAGAGAAACATATATTACCTAGATGTGTAACAACCTAGCAATACAAACATGAACATTAGATTATCAAGGACACCTTAACTGTAAAAACCTTCCATATGAAAAGAATACAATAACGAAAACGTTATTGGAGCAACCTAACTATCCCACTTCAACACGTTCATTTTACAGAGAAATCAGAGTTACTTACCAGTTTGATTCACTTGACTGTCTAATATGGATTGTCTCATCAATTAGGGATTACAAGTCTATCCTCTCTGCTTCCTCGTAAGGTCAATTATCATTGAAGTTCTTACTTAACTACTCATAAGTCAATATCCTTCAAGTTCCCCAAGCAGACATGCTAAAGAATCTTGGGCCTAATCCCCNTGTCATTTCTATGTAGAATAATCTAAAATGGGGAACTAGGAAATCTGGCAAAACAGGTAGTTTATATTCATGAATGGGAAAAGTTAATACCTGCAGTCTTGTTTTGATTCTGGCAAAACAGGTAGTTTATATTCATGAATGGGAAAAGTTAATACCTGCAGTCTTGTTTTGATTGTATCTAATGGTGTTGTAATTGCAGATCCTGTTGCAGCAGCCTGGACCAGAACAATATTTGACTTACTAGTCGCATCAGAGTCACCATCATAGCCTAAGAACCTACCCAACAGTATCAGATATTTGATTAGTGGAAACTTCAGGAACAACTGAAATGTGAGATTTGACAATCAAAAACAGATAGAAACTATCATCAATTAATCAGACCATACAGATCTGATCTGAATTCACTTCGTTTTATCTATACGCCGTACACTTTTAACAGCCTTCAACTACCTAAAAATCTAACTGAAACTGGGCTAGGTCTATTTGTTTTATTGCCCTCTGGGCCTTGGGCTTTTCTCTAAATATAAACCTTTTAAAAAAGAATAAACCTTTTAAAAAAGAAGTATAGAAAAGTATAGATTACGGTAAATCTTTAAGAATCATTCTTTTTTTTTTTTCTGAAAAATAAATAAATTAGGTTACAGATTCAAAGAAACTAAATATAAATTTCAGCATAAAATCAGCCAAATTCGAAATTAGGTTTACGATTATATTTCATTTGCTACGGACACCAATGGAACTCGCATCCGATACGATCACAGAAGGAAACTCGGTAACAGAACCCATAGAAGAATCTTCGGCCGTCACTCTGGATGAGATTGAAGAGAGCGGTGATGAGATTCAAGAGATCGGCAATGAGATTGAAGAGATCGACTATGATACTAAACAGAGACGTTACGTTGAAGAAGTCAATGCGTATTTTAGGTCAAACTGGATTAACCCTGAATGGGATGTGGACAGCTTCGATGATCTCGAGTTCGATGAATCTGAAGAGGAACGTTTATGCATCTTCGACGATGATGAGAATGTGGATGTAGAACAATGGCTCCGCTTTAGACGCCAGCACATTGAGAACAAGGTAACCCTATTGAATTTGAATTTAACTAAGTGCAATCTAGTTTGTTCGATAAATCCTGACGTATGCCTGTGACTATGGAGTTTAGGGGTTTTAAGTGGAACCAGAGCTTTGGCCAATGTACGAATATTCAGATTACAGAGTAATCTATGATTTGGAAAGGTCTTCAAGCTGTGCCGCCCAAGCTTGTCTCAATGTTGCAGAACAAAAAAAATGCAGAAACATGCAATGGAAAAAACAACTAGTTCCACTTCAGAAAGCCAATTTCATTCCTTCAACAAATCACTTCCCTCCATTCCAATCTCTAATTATCTTAGTCGGTCAATTAATTGGAATATTTTCAGAAGATTATTACTAAGCTATATCTAACACATACAAACTATCTATATTTGTCAAACTAAACTATATTAATATCTAATGAAACTAAAATCTAACTAGACCCTAACATACTACCACCTACATTACTAAGAATCAACGAGTATAAGTTTACCATCTACATTACTAATACTAGCTTACCATCTACATTACTAATACTAGCTAGATTTAAGAATCAACGAGTAAAAGATTGACATTGTGCGAAGAAAAAAAAAATGAAGGTTTTTTTTTTTAAGATTCCACTTTGATATGCGAATAATTAAATAGAATTAGATAATGTAATAGTCAAATCATAAGCATTGAAAAGAGAAATAGCAATAAGTGAAAGAGAAACAGCACTTAGTGGAGATTGCGAAGCGAACCTTAGTGGAGACAATATGTGGGATTGCGGCGGCGAATGTGTAAGGTAAACAAAGATGGACGTAAAATTTTAACACGCGTCGTTGAAGTATATTTGGTTAATATTATCAAAAGGTCCCTAAAAAAAAGTAAATTTACATTTGAGGATGATTGAATCTAAATTAGACAAACTTGATTATTAGAAATTAAAATCACAAAGGACTAAGAAATTGAAGTGTATACAAATATGATTTCATTTTCCGGTTTAAAAACAAATTAGCCTGTTAATTGGTCCATTATATAATCAACGTATTCTTCAATTTCGAGAATTTTACAAAAACTACCACTATTAGAAATATAGGGTGTTTTAGACGAAAAAAACGACGCAATTTAAATCGTCGCTATTTTGAAAACCATTTAAGATAAAAGAATGACGACTTAGACTTTTCGTCGCAATGTACTTGTTGTGGCCATGGCTTTTCTTTTTTGGTCTCTCCCATGAAAGTTTGTTTGTTTGACAGATCTGATCTGAATTCACTTCGTTTTATCTATACGCCGTACACTTTTAACAGCCTTCAACTACCTAAAAATCTAACTGAAACTGGGCTAGGTCTATTTGTTTTATTGCCCTCTGGGCCTTGGGCTTTTCTCTAAATATAAACCTTTTAAAAAAGAATAAACCTTTTAAAAAAGAAGTATAGAAAAGTATAGATTACGGTAAATCTTTAAGAATCATTCTTTTTTTTTTTTCTGAAAAATAAATAAATTAGGTTACAGATTCAAAGAAACTAAATATAAATTTCAGCATAAAATCAGCCAAATTCGAAATTAGGTTTACGATTATATTTCATTTGCTACGGACACCAATGGAACTCGCATCCGATACGATCACAGAAGGAAACTCGGTAACAGAACCCATAGAAGAATCTTCGGCCGTCACTCTGGATGAGATTGAAGAGAGCGGTGATGAGATTCAAGAGATCGGCAATGAGATTGAAGAGATCGACTATGATACTAAACAGAGACGTTACGTTGAAGAAGTCAATGCGTATTTTAGGTCAAACTGGATTAACCCTGAATGGGATGTGGACAGCTTCGATGATCTCGAGTTCGATGAATCTGAAGAGGAACGTTTATGCATCTTCGACGATGATGAGAATGTGGATGTAGAACAATGGCTCCGCTTTAGACGCCAGCACATTGAGAACAAGGTAACCCTATTGAATTTGAATTTAACTAAGTGCAATCTAGTTTGTTCGATAAATCCTGACGTATGCCTGTGACTATGGAGTTTAGGGGTTTTAAGTGGAACCAGAGCTTTGGCCAATGTACGAATATTCAGATTACAGAGTAATCTATGATTTGGAAAGGTCTTCAAGCTGTGCCGCCCAAGCTTGTCTCAATGTTGCAGAACAAAAAAAATGCAGAAACATGCAATGGAAAAAACAACTAGTTCCACTTCAGAAAGCCAATTTCATTCCTTCAACAAATCACTTCCCTCCATTCCAATCTCTAATTATCTTAGTCGGTCAATTAATTGGAATATTTTCAGAAGATTATTACTAAGCTATATCTAACACATACAAACTATCTATATTTGTCAAACTAAACTATATTAATATCTAATGAAACTAAAATCTAACTAGACCCTAACATACTACCACCTACATTACTAAGAATCAACGAGTATAAGTTTACCATCTACATTACTAATACTAGCTTACCATCTACATTACTAATACTAGCTAGATTTAAGAATCAACGAGTAAAAGATTGACATTGTGCGAAGAAAAAAAAAATGAAGGTTTTTTTTTTTAAGATTCCACTTTGATATGCGAATAATTAAATAGAATTAGATAATGTAATAGTCAAATCATAAGCATTGAAAAGAGAAATAGCAATAAGTGAAAGAGAAACAGCACTTAGTGGAGATTGCGAAGCGAACCTTAGTGGAGACAATATGTGGGATTGCGGCGGCGAATGTGTAAGGTAAACAAAGATGGACGTAAAATTTTAACACGCGTCGTTGAAGTATATTTGGTTAATATTATCAAAAGGTCCCTAAAAAAAAGTAAATTTACATTTGAGGATGATTGAATCTAAATTAGACAAACTTGATTATTAGAAATTAAAATCACAAAGGACTAAGAAATTGAAGTGTATACAAATATGATTTCATTTTCCGGTTTAAAAACAAATTAGCCTGTTAATTGGTCCATTATATAATCAACGTATTCTTCAATTTCGAGAATTTTACAAAAACTACCACTATTAGAAATATAGGGTGTTTTAGACGAAAAAAACGACGCAATTTAAATCGTCGCTATTTTGAAAACCATTTAAGATAAAAGAATGACGACTTAGACTTTTCGTCGCAATGTACTTGTTGTGGCCATGGCTTTTCTTTTTTGGTCTCTCCCATGAAAGTTTGTTTGTTTGACAAGCAATGATTCCTCCAGCAGTCTGGACCAGAACAATATTTGCCTTACTTGGAGCATCAGTCGCATCAGAGTCACCACCATAGCTTAAGAATCTACCCAACGGAATCAGATATTGGATCAGTGGAAACTTCAGGAACAACTAGAATTTACAATCAAACACAGATAGGAACTATCATCAGTTAATCAGACCATCCAAGTTTAACCTCGAGATAACACTTGGCTTGATCCATAGCTAGCCCACCAAGCAGCAGCTGGAAGGGGAATATGTCATAACAGACAGACCAAACCCTCTGTATAACAAATGGAGAGAGAGTCAAACCGAGCTATGAGATTACAATTCAGACAATGTGAAGCAGAACATCATTGTACAGAAAGTGATCATCAAACGCAAAAAAAAAAAAAAATCAATTCAAACCAAACAGTAAACAATTTGTAGCTCAAAAACACGATCTTTTGTTGATCCAAATTACATCATGACGAACACAGAAACAGAAAACTACTTATAAAATCAGTCTATATCGAGATCAATAACGAAAATTGTCTCAAGTCTCTATTAACTAAGTACTTAATGTAGTAGAATTATCGAAAATGGGAACTAGAACATCTGGCAAAACAGGTAGTTTATATTCATGAATGGGAACAGTTAATACCTGCAGTCTTGTTTTGATTGTATCTAATGGTGTTGTAATAGCAGATCCTGTTGCAGCAGCAATGATTCCTCCAGCAGCCTGGACCAGAACAATATTTGACTTACTAGAAGCATCAGTCGCATCAGAGTCACCACCATAGTCAACTGAAATGTGAGATTTGACAATCAAAAACAGATAGAAACTATCATCAATTAATCAGACCATACA
>CM071716.1:59632186-59650109 GCA_036630335.1 Physaria fendleri | reverse complement strand
TGTGGTTTGAAGACGCTACTAAGATGTATCGTGATTATGTAACCGACTTTTATTAAGTAATGAAGTTATTTCCGTGCCAAAAAAAAAGTGCCAAAAAAAAAGAAGATAAAAATGTTAATACAGTAAAATAATAAATATTAATTATATTGTATTGTGAATTTGTGTGAATATTTGTATGATTATATTGGTGATGATTATAAATGCTTATTTTTTCCTTTGTTGTGTTATAACTCACATGCATATTCTGAAAATTATACTCCCTTCGTTTCAAAATATAAGGGGTTTTAGATTTTTAAATTTGTTTCAGAATATAAGGGGTTTTAGAGTTTTAAGGTAAGTTTTTATTTAATGATCATTGTAATACTACTTCCTAGTTGGATGAAAACTAGTTAAAACAGACAATTAACATTTAATACTAAAAACCGTCATTTTTTCTTAAACCCCTTATATTATGAAACAGAGGGAGTAATAAGGTAATTAACAGAATAATTAGTTCTATAAACTTAATCTTAATATATCAATTACTTTAATATTTTTGTTCGTTCTTCTTTTCTTTTTATGTACATTAACCATTTTTAGCCACCAAGTCTCTAATCACTAGTGAATAGCCAAAAACCTATATTAATCACGTGATTACACTGAAATTTCAATTTCACTGACACTTTATTGGAAATCCATAATACTAAATCGAAACGCAAACCCAATATTATTTAAATTAACAAATACCCAATTCGTGTAATTGATAAAAGACACATGAATATTCGGTTTGATTGAAATTTCATATTATTACCAATCTAGGAAAAATATTGATCTTTTTGTTAGGTTTCCGTGGTACCTTTGGACAAGAAGTTTATATTTTGTGATTTTGTCTGTCCCGTACTAATAAGTTGATTGATACCTTCCTTGAACCTTTGCAACCACTTGTTTGTTGGTCTGTCTTTTGTAGTTATCTTTAGTTTCATTTACCAAAAATTTGAATTATAATTTCACAATTTGGTTTTAAAACTAGCTTCATAACTATTTTTTTTTTTTTTTTTTTTTTTTTTTTAAAAGTAAGGACTATGTGGTTATAATCTTCAATTATGATGGTTAGTATTGAGATAAATTTTTTTTTTATGTTACTAGACTATTTATAGGACATATTTATTTGTATTTTTTTTTCAACAATATAATATTTATTTAAATTAGTCTCGTCACCAAGGTCGGAAGAACAAGATAAGAATATTTGAACTCCATCTCGGTGTAAAGAATACAAGGTAGATAAAAAATCAAGAAATCAGTAATTGTCTTTCTGATCTATCTATTTCATGACATCTTCACTTAACTTTAACTATTCGAATATAAACCAGTCGAAACTTTATTCTTGGAAACCATCCTATCTATCGCAACTTTTTTGTTATATTAGTGTATTTTTTTTCTCATCACGAATTTTAAGAATTTGAAGTGATATTTGTTTGTCAGTCATTTTTTTAAAAAAATTATGTTTGTATGTAATGTTTTTATTTAACATTGAAAATTATTTATAAAATAATGAGGAAGTTTATATGTTGTAAACTATCGAGGCCTAGGTTGATGTGTGTAGGAGTGATGAACACAATTAGCTTACCTTCACATGAATTTTCATTTATATATTTACATGAAGAGATCCTATGATTAAAATTACTAATTTATGTTAAAAATATTTGTTAAAATAAAGATATGGGATTTGTGGATAAGACCGTATAATAAGGTGATATCAACAAGACATAATGAAGCATGTTGTATAATGACATAGTTCCTGTCCCTTTCTAGGTTATTCAAATACAAACGTTTAGTATTAAACCCACATGCTTCTATACTCGTGGTTAGGCATCTAATATGAACACTAATATTAATAGTTTTTTTCTTTAAAGAAAAAAAACTTCTCGAGTAATATAGATAAGTACAAACAAGTTATATTAATCAAACAAGTAATTTAGTTTATGTATGCAATGGGCATATATACTTAACAAACAAGGTTGATAGAAACAATAATCTTGGAGAAATATATATAATCTCCTCTTTTCATATATATTTCAAAAACCCAAAATACTTTGGTAAAAATGAGCATTAAGATGTATATATGAATATGCTTAAGCCATCTAGATATCCTAAACGATCATTTTCTAATTTCTAATAACATTTCTTAGCACTTGTAAAAGAATCATTTTATTACAAAATGGAGGAAAAGGAATATAAACCAAGGACCAAAAATAAATCAATTAATTTTTGCTGACACTTTATTTGTTTTTGCCAACCTGAAACATTGATTATATTTTACTTTTCCCATTATTTTCTATTTTGTATTGCCATATCCAGAATATGGGCCTAAAATTTTCATTATTAAAATGAGATATTATCAAGGGTTCGCGATTTTTGTAGCCCTTTATTATTCCAATTCTCAGCTCCACTATTTAATTTATTCGCCTATCAATTTAGCTACACAATCTTTTTACCTATTTTTAGAAATCGATAACCGAATCGGATAATTATTTGAATCTTTTACTTCTCGATATTAACCATCATTCGCGAAATTTTTTAGTTAATCAAAAAATGCATTGCGCTTAATCAAGAAATCTCGCGAATTATAGTTAATGTCGATAAGTAGAAAATTAAATGAATCGTTTGGTTCATATATCAATTTATGAGAATCGAATTTTTTGCTTAGCTAAAATGAGAGACGAAAAAACTGGATAGTAAAACTGAGAATGGAAACAATACGAGACTAAAAAAATGGCTAATCCCTATTATTAAACCATATAGTATATTTTATTACGCCCTTAATTGAATCATTTAACTGGGCCTCCGTTTTTGCTAAATCTGTTTCGATAAATTGGGCATGTATTTGAAACGCTATAGTGCTATACTATTAAATGGGCTTCTATTTTGAAACGTGTAACAGTATAAACTATCACGCCAAAAAAAAAAGAAGTATAAACTAACAATTCCTCTTTAAAGCCCCTTAAACCCTAAACTCGAATTCTACCTCGCCGTGTTTGTTTTTTTTGGTGTGTTCGACGGCTACGCCGCTATATCTCAAACATTTTCTTCGGTTTCCATCTGAAGAACAATTTTGATTCAAAAGCAAGCATGAGTTCTTCAATAGCATCGCAATTACAAGCTCTGAAATCAGTGATAAAAGCCGATACAGAGCCTTCGAAGAGACCTCTAACACGCCCTTCGATTCTCTTCAGTCCTACAAAAGCAGCTGATTACGATATCGAATCCATTTACAAGATCGGGCTTGAAGGTACGTTATAGTTTTTCATTTCTGTAATATCTAATTCCAGTGAACCAGCTGAATTTATAAATAAAATTCTTATCCTCATTTTGTGGTTATTTTAATTCAGGTTTAGAAGTACTTGGGAACAAAGATGAGAGGTTTAGGGATTATGTGAATCACTTGTTTAGTCATAAAAATAGCGAAATTGATAGGGAATTGTTGGATAAACGAAAAATTCCTCAGATTGATATATGGATCAGTAAGTATCTACGTTTACTCTCGGGTTATCTTCAGCTTCCAGCTTCCTTGGAGACCCTTGAGTATCTGATACGAAGATACAAGTATGTTCCCTTATTACTATTTGGCTATGTATACTTTTGCCTTTGTTTTCCGTTCATTTAACTGTATTAATCGCTCTATTTTTCAGGATTCATATATACAACGTAGAAGAACTTGTTTTATGCGCTTTGCCATACCATGATACATATGCTTTTGTCCGCATTATTCAACTGCTTTCTACTGGGTGAGATTGGATTTTAAGTTTCTGTTTTGAAATGAAGTTACTCAATTTATCAAATTGTTTTTTTTTTTAAACGTTGGTTCTTATTTGCTTACAGGAATACCAAGTGGAAATTTCTGGATGGTGTTAAAAATACTGGTGCTCCACTTACTAGATCGGTTATTGTTCAGCAATGTAGATGTGATATGCAAGTTTTGGAGGCCTTGTGTGTCTATGTAAGCTGCAATTTTGTTCTTCTATAAACTGCGTTTTAATTGGCCATATATATCTGAACATCTTATTTCTTTGTTACACTGTAGGCATCCGCTTCTCGTGTTAAGAAGTATCAGCCTTCAAAACCTGTGGTTAGCTTCTCCACTGCAGTTGTTGTTGGGGTGCTCGGTTCAGTTCCAACTGTTAATGAAGATATTAAAATGAGGATTTTGCCATTTGTGGAATCTGGTCTTGAACCCGGTGCGAAAGGATGTTTAGATCAGCAGGTTTGTAAAGTGGATTTTACCAAATATTGTTCTCTAATTGATCATTGTTATTCAGTTAGTCTAACCTTTACAACATCTTATTTCTTTGTTACACTGTAGGCATCCGCTTCTCGTGTTAAGAAGTATCAGCCTTCAAAACCTGTGGTTAGCTTCTCCACTGCAGTTGTTGTTGGGGTGCTCGGTTCAGTTCCAACTGTTAATGAAGATATTAAAATGAGGATTTTGCCATTTGTGGAATCTGGTCTTGAACCCGGTGCGAAAGGATGTTTAGATCAGCAGGTTTGTAAAGTGGATTTTACCAAATATTGTTCTCTAATTGATCATTGTTATTCAGTTAGTCTAACCTTTACGCCACTTTTATTTGGTTCAGGCTGGAGCTTTAATGGTTGTTGGCATGTTGGCCAAGAGAACCGTGCTAAATACTGATAGTAAACGTATCAAACTTCTTATGAGGTCCATCATCGCCATTTCTCATCAACATGTCAAAGAATCTTCTGATAAGCATTCGCTTAGGCTGTCATTTATGGCATTGATCAACTTTGTTCAGGTGTAATAACTTTCTATTATCATGAATTTCTCGGTTTTCATAATTCTGCTCACAGCTGGTTGGTGACTTGGTGTTGATCTTTTCAAACTAATTGTTTTTCAATCAACTGCAGCTGCAATCCATGGACTCGATTCCATGGGAAGCTTTGGATCTTTTAAAGAAAATAAGGTGGTTGAATATGAACAGACTTCTCGCTGAAGCTATTTTAATAGTATTAATTATTAGTATTTTTCCAGTTAACGGCTTCAATTTTGTGCAGTGATATTTCTGGTATTCTTTTGGGATTTTCTAAAGAGTTTAACATAAAAAGATTCTTGGGAGTGCTAGTGGTTTCTTTGCTTGATTACAGGTGTATATCTGACACTTTTTTCATTATTTCAATTATATACTTTGTTAGTATTCTCGTTTTGACTTACTGACATCTTGTCTGCAGTTCGTCTGATGATCAGTGCTGTGAAGCTTTAGCTTCGATAATTGAGAATGTTCCAGTAAATGATTTGGTTGATCTTTTGATCTCCAAAGTTTTCTCTCTGTGTATGAAACAATACCCGAAGAGTAGTGATTTTACATCTTCTACGTCTGGTTAGTCAAATGTCAACTACCCATTTCTTTGAGCTCTGGGTGTTCATTTAAGATTCCTCTTTGGATTACGTCTATTGTTACAATTTAATCGCAGGGAGCTGGGCCAAGAAAATTCTGGTCGTTGCAAGCAAGAAGTATCCTGCTGAACTTCGAGCAGCTGTTCATAAATTTCTAGATGTCTGTAGTCCAACTCTCAGTTACTTAGTTTTCTTTTTGTTTGTTTTATGGTCGTCTTAGTCATCGAGTTACCGATGCAGACTACTGAAGTGCAGTCGGAGAAAGAGGATTTAAAGCTAGAGATGTTGTCTTGTATGCTGGATGCGAATTCAGACATGTCGAACCCGTTCGTGGATTCAAAATTGTGGTTCCGGCTCCACCATCCCAAGGTTCTATAAACTCTAATCATAGTTATCTGAAGAATTTTTTTTTTTTCTTTTTGCGCAATATCGAGTTCTTGTTATGAATTATAGGCTGCTGTTCGCTGTGCCGCACTTTCTAGGCTAAATGGTGTTCTCAAGGATGATAGCTTTAAAGCAGAGGTATATGTGCTGTACTTATTCCAAGTATTTTGTGCTTCTTCATGTTACACTTGTTATCTGACAATTTCTTCAATTTCTTTTATTATCTTCATCCAGAACCTTGCCACAATTCAGGATGCTATACTGCGTCAGCTTTGGGATGATGATCTGGCTGTTGTTCAGGCTGCCCTGTCCTTCGATAAGTTGCCAAATATAACCTCTTCTGGTCTTCTGGATGCTTTGCTGCACGTGGTTAAACGATGTGTTCGCATTCTCATATCAGGTGATTGAAGATGCTATGTTCTTCTCATAACTTTGTTCAATGTTGTCTTCTAGAGCCTTGTTAGCATGTAAAAGTGTTGATCTTCAGTGTATCATCTGATATATCTTCTTTGCTAGCAGTAATACTTGGAACAAATATGAAACTATGCTGAACTAATCCAGATATTCTAGTGTGCTAACATCAGTCAGACATGTTTTAGGTTGTACTGTCTTTGTGATATTAATTTTCTTTCTTGTCCAACTTTCTATTATCATGAATTTCTCGGTTTTCATAATTCTGCTCACAGCTGGTTGGTGACTTGGTGTTGATCTTTTCAAACTAATTGTTTTTCAATCAACTGCAGCTGCAATCCATGGACTCGATTCCATGGGAAGCTTTGGATCTTTTAAAGAAAATAAGGTGGTTGAATATGAACAGACTTCTCGCTGAAGCTATTTTAATAGTATTAATTATTAGTATTTTTCCAGTTAACGGCTTCAATTTTGTGCAGTGATATTTCTGGTATTCTTTTGGGATTTTCTAAAGAGTTTAACATAAAAAGATTCTTGGGAGTGCTAGTGGTTTCTTTGCTTGATTACAGGTGTATATCTGACACTTTTTTCATTATTTCAATTATATACTTTGTTAGTATTCTCGTTTTGACTTACTGACATCTTGTCTGCAGTTCGTCTGATGATCAGTGCTGTGAAGCTTTAGCTTCGATAATTGAGAATGTTCCAGTAAATGATTTGGTTGATCTTTTGATCTCCAAAGTTTTCTCTCTGTGTATGAAACAATACCCGAAGAGTAGTGATTTTACATCTTCTACGTCTGGTTAGTCAAATGTCAACTACCCATTTCTTTGAGCTCTGGGTGTTCATTTAAGATTCCTCTTTGGATTACGTCTATTGTTACAATTTAATCGCAGGGAGCTGGGCCAAGAAAATTCTGGTCGTTGCAAGCAAGAAGTATCCTGCTGAACTTCGAGCAGCTGTTCATAAATTTCTAGATGTCTGTAGTCCAACTCTCAGTTACTTAGTTTTCTTTTTGTTTGTTTTATGGTCGTCTTAGTCATCGAGTTACCGATGCAGACTACTGAAGTGCAGTCGGAGAAAGAGGATTTAAAGCTAGAGATGTTGTCTTGTATGCTGGATGCGAATTCAGACATGTCGAACCCGTTCGTGGATTCAAAATTGTGGTTCCGGCTCCACCATCCCAAGGTTCTATAAACTCTAATCATAGTTATCTGAAGAATTTTTTTTTTTTCTTTTTGCGCAATATCGAGTTCTTGTTATGAATTATAGGCTGCTGTTCGCTGTGCCGCACTTTCTAGGCTAAATGGTGTTCTCAAGGATGATAGCTTTAAAGCAGAGGTATATGTGCTGTACTTATTCCAAGTATTTTGTGCTTCTTCATGTTACACTTGTTATCTGACAATTTCTTCAATTTCTTTTATTATCTTCATCCAGAACCTTGCCACAATTCAGGATGCTATACTGCGTCAGCTTTGGGATGATGATCTGGCTGTTGTTCAGGCTGCCCTGTCCTTCGATAAGTTGCCAAATATAACCTCTTCTGGTCTTCTGGATGCTTTGCTGCACGTGGTTAAACGATGTGTTCGCATTCTCATATCAGGTGATTGAAGATGCTATGTTCTTCTCATAACTTTGTTCAATGTTGTCTTCTAGAGCCTTGTTAGCATGTAAAAGTGTTGATCTTCAGTGTATCATCTGATATATCTTCTTTGCTAGCAGTAATACTTGGAACAAATATGAAACTATGCTGAACTAATCCAGATATTCTAGTGTGCTAACATCAGTCAGACATGTTTTAGGTTGTACTGTCTTTGTGATATTAATTTTCTTTCTTGTCCTCTTTCCATTGCTGATACACTGTTTCATCGGTAGGCTGTTGATTGGTCAGGCATAGGATTGTTGCTTTTCTTATAATACTTTTCTTAATGTTTTTTCATATTTCTTAATTAATGGATTGTTACTTGAAGGAAAACTCTGTACGCTGTTCTCAACTATTTTTTTTTTTTTTAATTTTTTTAAATTTTTATTTTAAATATTGGATTCTGATGTAAAGATTTTTTCTTCAAGAGTGCAATTTTATATTTAATTATTTACCTGGAATTATCCGTTCTTGTTGTAGGAGTATCACATAATGTTCAACTGGCAGCTGATGTGGCTTCATTGTCTCTTAAAATTGCTGTCTCAAGCTTCTGTAATCAAGCAGACTCTACGGAGAAAGTTACATCTGCAATGTTTCCATTTCTCTTAATGCAGCCCAAGGTTTTTTCCTGTTCTTTTATTTTATTTAGGTACGGTGAAAGTCTCCATCTGTTTTGCTAATTGGTGTTATCTTGGCTTTTTATAGACGTTGAATTTAAATCTAAATGTGCTAAAACTGGGGAAGGATGTCAACTGGCCGCTTTTCAAGAATCTTGCAGCAGTTGATGAAATGGTAAATATGAGTTTTTGAATTTACTATCATTCATACCACAATAACGAACCTTTTTGGGGTTGTGGATTTTTATTATTATCATGTCATCGAAGAAACTCTTTGTTTCAGGAAAAGATCCGAGAGATCAAGTCGTCAACCTTATCCTCTATTAGCAAGGATATTATTAACAATTTTGGGGAAGCACTTTCCTTGGGTCCTGATGAGCGTAGAATTGAGCTTATTGAGAGTGCATGCAACTTCAAGCTCTCTGAAGTTTTGGAAACATGCAGTGATGTCAAATTGACAGAGCAGGAACGTACAAAGTTGCAGGTTCGTTATTACTTTTCTGTTTCTTTTTTTTTTCTTTTGTATAAAATTCGAGTTCTGCATAGAGTTTAATATTGCAACTCTTTTCTTGTCTCCATATACTTGATATTCTATTGTTTGTTGTTTCTGACATTTAATGATCGCTCTTAATAACTTGTGAATTCTCATCTAATATCAGAAGGGACTACTGGTCCGTGAGAGTGTATCCGCTCTGAATATGGACATCCTTAATAAGCTGGTGGAAGCATTTATGATCCACCCTGGTGATTATATTCAGTGGCTCTCTGCAAGTTGCCGAGATTTCACCTTGTCAAAGACACTGTTTTATTTGCTGTTGATACGTTCATTTCAGAAGATGAATTCTTCATCTGGTAGGTTTCTGTTCAAAATTAATTCATTTTAACTATAAATGCTGATATCAAGTCTTTTCTATTTACAAGCACCAAAAATACATGTCATATGATAAGTGGACAAGATTTGGTGCTGATGGCTGTGTTTTTCTTTGATTCAGACCCTAGTAAGTTTTTGGATCTTTTCGAACTTTGCTTTCCTGTCTTGAAGACTGAGTGGGAAGAACTTGATGTCGAAGTGGATGTTTGTTTGAAAGAGGTATATTGTTCTGGCGGGTGATGTATATTCATGTTTTTGATATTTTTCTTTTATGTCGTGATGTTTTAATGTATTTATGTTGTACTTGCAGCTGTCAAAAAGCAATTGCGAAGAACTCCTATTTCAACTTCTTGATACCTTCGATTTTACTGCTCTGAATTCAAAGCTTCTGATCTGCTTGTTTTGGAAGCTGGGCGAGTCATTTATTAAATTTGAAGCTTCGGTGGGTGATGCTCAGCATGATCAGGTTAACATATTGTTTCTATTGAAGTAGTTACTGCCCAGTCAATAGCGATGCTCACAACTGTATGTTTGCTACTTCGTTTAGGTTTTTAGCAAAAGGTTGAGTAGCGGACTTGAGGACTTGTTTTTCTTTTTTGCAACAACTCGGCCACGGCAAGCGTTCAAGGAACACCTTCTTTATCGTGTGAGAGAAGCTAAAGTCTGTCCCGTTTCATTTCTATCCCAACTGATCTCACGAGAAGGTTTGCATGGAAAATATATTTCCTTTAGATGTTCACTCATGTTATAAACCACTTGAGCTTCTCATTTGTCCCTATTATTTTCCCTGAATTTTGCTAATATTTTTCTAGTCTGTGTATGATGGTACTGGCTCATTGAATCTTGTATCTGGTGCCTGATCATGTTTTGGTCCGTCTCCTGTTTTCTTAAGCCTCTTTTTTCTTCTTGCAGATGTTCCTCCTGTAGTCCAAATTGAAAGTCTCAGATGCTTTTTGTATCTTTGCTCTAGCGGGAATAGTGAATGGTTGAATCAAATTTTTATACACTCTCCTGTACTTCTGGTCCCCATGTCAAGTGATAATCAGGTTACACCTGATTTTTTTTTTTTTGTATTATTACTTTTTATCATCCTTATTCTTGAAACCTGTTCTGATTTTGATACTTCCACTCTGTAGGATGTTAAAGAAGCTGCCATGAATTGTATTGAGGCGCTCTTCAACCTTGGGTGTCGTGTCGACTTTAGCAAAAAAAATGGTGATCTAAGTTCTGTATGAGGTGCCATATTTTATCCTTACATTTTCTAATTACCTTTCTGAAATTTAAAACCAGGGAGTGCCGCAATCTATAGTACTTCTTTTGATGAACTGTTGGGAATGATTGTGCAACAAAGGAGGCTTCTATTGTCAGACAATAATTTTCTCCCATCCTACTTGACATCGTTGCTCAGTTCAAACCGTAATGACCTTCTAGTGCCAGTTGACCTGCAAAACAGGTACTCAGCTGTGTTTCTCGCACTAAAACTATTCATTGTAAACTTTTGTTTCACCTCAAATTAGTTGTTTAGTGACACGGTACTACTTTTTATTGTTGTCACCACGAGAAAGGTACAAAAAAACATGTTAGGTAACACTACTGGGAAAAGCAATTGGATATGTGTTTCTGGCTTTTTGGAGTTTAATCAATGCATTTAATCCATGCTTGAATGTTCTTTCTTATGCTCTATGTCGTCTCTTCCTGATATTTAATTCAGGTTTGATCTTTTTTTTTGTTTGGGAAACATTCAGGTTTGATCAATCCACAAAAGAAAACATTCTTTCGTTCATTTTATTGCGTTCGCGAGAACTCCCTGCTTATGGCAAGGTGTGTCTCTACCTTTTCTATCTGTTTGGGTTCATTTCCTTTCCTTTTCTTTTGAAGGTCAAGTATCCTAACCGTTGTGACACTGGTTTTAGCAAGTATTAAAACTCCTCTTTTTTCTTCTACAGCTAAGAGTCCTATCATTGCTAAAAGATCTGGGCACCGTGCTTCTGCGTGATGAACATGTTAGGTTATTGCTAGAAGATCTCTTAAATAAACATAGGCAATACTACTTCAAATTGGACATAACATCCCAGCCAGTATCAGATACTGAGGTCGATTTATTGTGCCTTCTTCTGGAGGTAAAATACAATTTCTCCATTTGTGTCAGAGAATACTTTACGTACTGCCTTGCACTGCGATTTTATTAAGTTTCCATTTTGCTTTTCTCTTCCTGTGTCAGTGCTCCATGATGCGTTCAACCTCGTTTAAAGAGCAGTCTCTTGATGATCATATACTGAGCGCGTTGAAAGTATGATTAGTTATATGATATTCTCTTTGGTTGTGTGGAAACATATTCGTTCTAATCACAGATGTTTGCTTTTGCAGATGGATTGTATGGCATCAGAACATCCTGCTGCTATTTCTCCTTGTCTTACCATTTTGAAGAAGCTAAGCAATCAATTTTATTCTGGATTGAAGACTGAGGTTCAGGTCCGTCTTAATGACATAGAGTAAAATAATGGCATAGTGTAAAATATCCATGATATTCTTCTGTAGCTTGATATTCTTTTCTGATATATGTTTTCACTTTTCTGGACCAGATTTGTTTCTTCTGTGAATTGGTGTCTATGTTTCGAAGCACAAATGGCAGTATACAAAATGGTGCAAAAGAAGCTGTCGTACGGCTGAAGGTATGTTCATTTTCTTTCTCTTCCTCTGATTCTGCCTTGCCTTCCTTTTCGAAACGGCTGAAGGTATGTTCATTTTCTTTCTCTTCCTCTGATTCTGCCTTGCCTTCCTTTTCGAAGTCTTTTGTGATGGAGAATGTAGCTCTTTTATTCTGTCTAGCTTAGAAAAATGATGGATTAAATGATCATTTATTTCTTGAAAGAGTAGCTGCATGTTGTATCTTGCTTTAATCACGTGGCATTTCCATGTTATTGCAGATTCCTTCTTCAACTGTAGTCCATGCTCTTGATCGTGTCACTGAGCAGGATGCTGTTGTTATGGGTTCTTCGAGCAAGAAGAAGAAACAGAAGAAAAATTCAAAGTCATGTCCAGAAACAGATATAAGTAGTGGAGAATTTGTAAGCTGGGAAAAGGCTATCTCTTTCGTTGCCTCATTACTTGACATGCTGCTTCTAAAGAAAGATATAGCTCACAGGTCTTTTTTTTTTTTTTTTTTTTTTTTTTTTTTTTTTTTTTTTTTTTCAATTGTATTGCTCATGTTTGCATGTCATTGTTATTTTTTATCACCCAACTGATTTTTTAGTCGTAATCTTTTCTTGCTTAGGGAGTCCCTCGTAGGACCCTTGTTTAAGCTCCTAGAAAGATCTATGTCTAAAGAATGGGTAGAAATTTCTCCTTCTGTTGAGGAAACTGCAGTCCAACCTCCACAGGATGTTCGTGAAACATGTCCTACCTCTATTTCTTTCATCCAACATACAGTGCTCTTAATCCTGAAAGATATTTTTGATTCTCTGAATATGAATCCTTTGAAGGTATGCATAATTTTTCATGTACTGGTTTTAGGGTATTGTTGTCTGTTTCCTTCTCTTAATTCTTTTGTGATGGCAGGCTGAAATATCAAATGAAATCAATGTCAAAATGCTAATTGATTTGGCTCATTCATCAAATGATGGAGTTACACGGAACCATATCTTCTCCCTGATCACCGCAATAGTCAAATATGTCCCTGATAGAGTTTTGGACCATATTGTAAGCATACTTACACTTGTTGGTGAATCAGCTGTGACACAGGTTCGTTAGTCTATACCTCTTAGTAATGTGTATACTTTATTTCTCCACTTTTCAGATCTCTGGATCATTTGTGGCACGCCATGATATTCCTAACTGGTTTGTTGTTTTGATTTGTAGATTGATAGCCACTCGAATTCTATCTTCGAGGGGTTTATTTCAGCGGTTATTCCATTTTGGCTGTCTGAGACTAAGAGTGAGAAGAAGCTGCTGCAGGTATTTTATCCCTTCGTATTTAACTTTAAATGTAAAATCAGTTGTCAATTAATATTTCTTATTTTGATCTGTTTTTTTTCAGATTTTTGTGAAAGTGTTGCCTGAAATTGTTGAGCATAGAAGGCGTTCAATTGTAGCTTGCTTGCTTGGGTAATGTGTAGATAGTAAAAAATTTTAAATAGCATTTTGGGTTTTTATCTGAAGTTACTGAATGACAATTCTACATTTCTGCAGAGTGATCGGCGAACGAAATGGCTTGCCTTCTTTGCTTGACCTCTTATTCCAGTCTTTGATTTCAAGGAAAGACTCATCTTGGCTTGGTAATGCCAAGCCTTCTGAAAGTTTTTCTTCAGTTGTTAAAAGAGAGTGGGAGTATGCTTTTGCTGTGGAGATATGTGAACAATATCCTTCTTCGACATGGCTCTCATCCCTGGTCATGCTTCTTCAAACAATCAGAAAAGACAGTAAACAATGGTTCTTACAGACGCGGCTTATCTTAGAATTTATATTCCAGAAGTTGCAGGACCCGGAATTTACATTTGCAGTGTCACTTGGACCAAAAAATAATGTTTCAGTTAGCATCCAGGTAAAAAGCTTCTTCTAGCATTTTTCATACAAATTGTAGTAACTAAGCCTTCTAGCATTTTTTTCATACAAATTGTAGTAACCCCGGAATTTACAAATTGTATTCTTTTGCGTGTTCTATATACAATAGAGATAATTTGCTACCTTGTTCTCTGTTTGTGTGTTTTCTTAAATGTCAATTTTCAGTAAGTACTTTTTTGTTAATTTTTTCAGGAAGTACTACAGGAGCTTATGAAGGGTTGTATATCTCTCCTACAAGCTGTTGATACCAGAAAGGAGAAAGATGGGACTTCTGCAGTTAGAAATGAAATCAGAATGCGTATACATGATGTCTTAGTGACTGTCACAGGAGCAATGGATCTGTCCATGTATTTCAAAGTTGTTACTAGCTTGCTTCAGCAACAGTCGGATTGTAATGGGAGGAAAAAGGTATATGCTATTACCATTTATTGTCGGAGAAGTTTTCATTGTAATCTTGTTGCTATAATAAGTGAACCAAATTCTACACAATATTATTCGTTTTGTTTACTGGAAGAGTATCCTTGTCATGTGAATTCCTTTGGGAATGCACAGATCTTTTGAAGTTATATTATTCTTTATTGGCATTTTTCTTGTTGCTTTATTGACTTCCTTTGATGCATTGCTATTATTTGTTAATGCACAGGTACTAGGACTTATAAATGAGAGAGCTAAGGACACCTCTTCTTTGAAACTGAAACACAAGAGGAGGCTCCCCAATCAAAAAGGAAGAAATCCTTTGTTGAACTTGGATGAGGTTTCTGTAGATTGTTTTGGGGTGATGTGCGAGGAAATTGTCCATCTAATTGATGAGGCAGAGGATGAGTCAAGTGTTCCAGCTAAACGAGCTGCCATTTCTACACTGGAAGTTTTGGCTGGCAGGTTTCCGTCTGCTCATCCAGTCTTCAGCAAATGCCTTGCATGTGTTGCAAAAGGCATCGAGTCAAAGAATTTGGGAGTCTCGTCGAGTTGCTTACGCACAACTGGTGCACTGATCAATGTTCTCGGACCAAAGGCGCTTATTGAACTTCCGTGCATAATGAAGAATATGGTAAAACAATCGCATAAAGTATCATCTGCTTTCAAGAAGGGTGGAAATGCAACAGCTGAAGAACAGTTGCTTATGCTGTCTGTACTAGTCACTTTGGAAGCAGTGATTGATAAGCTTGGAGGCTTCCTAAATCCTCATCTTGTAGATATTATGAAACTCATGGTGCTGCATCCTGAATATGTTTCTGACTTTGACAAGAATCTGAAGTCCAAGGCCAATGCCATTAGGAGACTCCTTACTGATAAAATGCCAGTAAGTTTTCACATACATATATGGTTTCTTTTTTTTTGGTTTGTAGGTAGTGATCTTAATAGTATCCCTTTTTCCAGGTTCGTCTCACTCTGCAACCACTTCTACGAATATACGAAGAGGCTGTTAGTTCTGGGGATGCAAGCTTAGTCATTGCGTTTGATATGTTAGAAAATCTAGTGGCGAAAATGGATAGACCATCCATCGTACGCAACCATGGGAAGATTTTCGATCAATGCTTAGTTGCTCTCGACATTCGACGTCAAAATCCAGCAGCAATTCTGAACATCAATGATGCTGAGAGAAGTGTAACAAACACAATGGTGGCTCTCACAAAGAAGCTAACTGAGTCCGAGTTCAAACCTCTCTTTGTTAGGAGCATTGATTGGGCAGAGTCAGATATTGTAGACGGATCTGGGAACGAAAACAAGAGCATAGACCGAGCTATATCTTTCTACGGTCTGGTGAATAGACTCTGTGAGAGTCACAGGTGAGTGGACACAATTCAAATACCTGTTATGCTTTACATATGCTTCTAGATACTTGGTGACTTAAGTTCTCTTTCTTTGGAATGCAGATCCATCTTTGTACCATATTTTAAATACATGCTTGATGGTATTGTATCACATCTCACCAGTGCTGGAGCTTCTGTTACAACTAGGAAGAAAAAGAAAGCCAAAATTCAGGAAACATCTAACAGTATACCACCAAAAAGCTGGCATCTAAGATCATTGGTGCTTTCGTCTTTGAAGAATTGTTTCCTGCATGATACCGGCAGCTTGAAGTTTCTGGATACAAATAACTTCCAGGTTACAAATTTTATTTTTTCTTGGATCAAAACATCTCTCCCTTCCTCTTGACTTAGATTCAAATTGTCTTCTTTCTACAGGTGCTACTGAAACCTATTGTATCACAGCTTGTTGTTGAACCACCATCTTCTTTAAAGGAGCATCCACATGTACCATCGGTGGATAAGGTTGATGAACTACTGGTTTCATGCATTGGTCAAATGGCAGTAGCCTCAGGGTCTGATCTCCTCTGGAAACCACTCAACCACGAGGTAATAAGATAATCTCAAGTCTCGAGCTTTTTTGATAGACTTGTGATTCACTAACTTAAAATCAAATTGGTCAGGTGCTAATGCAAACGAGGAGTGAGAATGTAAGGTCAAGGATATTGAGTTTAAGAAGTGTGAAACAGATGTTGGATAATTTGAAAGAAGAGTATCTGGTGTTGTTAGCTGAAACCATACCATTCTTAGGGGAGTTACTTGAAGATGGTGAGCTATCTGTTAAATCTTTGGCTCAAGATATTATCAAACAGATGGAAGAGATGAGTGGTGAAAGTCTTGCAGAATACCTCTGAAAAACACTTGGATACTACGAAACAGTTGATTATCAATTTTGATTCTTATTATGGGATTGTGTTGGTAAATTAACTTAGATATGAAA
Source organism: Physaria fendleri (assembly GCA_036630335.1). Lineage (NCBI taxonomy): Eukaryota > Viridiplantae > Streptophyta > Magnoliopsida > Brassicales > Brassicaceae > Physaria > Physaria fendleri. The sequence continues at coordinate 59,633,490 of CM071716.1, read as the reverse complement.
AAACAATTTTGTGAAATTTAGGTCCTATTTTTTTTTTTTTTTTTTTGAGGTTATTCGGATTTCAATAAAATAAAATAAACGTATAGATCTAAATAATACTAAACTTTTGATCTAAATAATAATAAAATAAACGTATAGATCTAAATAATAATAAAATAAACGTATAGATCTAAATAATACTAAACGTAGAATTTTTATTTTATAAAATAAAAAGGGGGAAAAAATCATTAAAATGTCCAATTTTGAAAGATATACCATTTTAAACACAAACGTATAGATCTAAATAATACTAAACTTTTGTTGACCAGACCAATTTTTGTTGACCGGATCAATATGTTTTTTTTAAAAAAAGTTATATTTTAATTTTTTACATTTTATAATATTAAATTAAATAATTTTTTGATATATTACATAGATTAAAAACAGAAAAAATGAAATATATGAAAAACAAATTAAGAAAAATAAATATCAACGCAGTATTATGATTAAATTTTAAATATATGTTAATTAAATAATCAAAATTTAATTTTCAAGAAAAATCAAGGTGATTTAATTACGCTTTTTGAAAAAGAAATTTGAAAATAACTTTACCATCATTTTTAATACATAATTTCATATTTTTAATTATACTATCCATGTTTTTTTTTTAAAAAAATTTTAGTGTTTAGATTTTTTTAAAAAATTCTACTCTTTGTTGGATAAGTCCCAACATGTCTAATAATAGTCTAAGGTTTTATGGAGTATTCTAGAATAGGATTGGGAAAGAAATATTGTTAAGATAATATTTAGAGAATATCTAGATATTGTTTAAGATATTTTATATTCTTAGGAAGTTAGTTATCTTAGTTTCTATATAAGAGAGGCCAAAGTTGTGGCTAATCATATGAGTTGAATGAGTTGTATGAGTTTAGGTTTTGCGTGAGTTTCCTAAACATTAATAAAGATAGTAGTTCTATTGATTCATACAATTCCAACAATTGGTATCAGAGCGGTTCGTGAAGGGACAAGCTCAGAGCAGGCAAAGACGCTTGCTGTAACAGAGCATTCTAAGGGATCCAATCCTATATTAATTCAGTATCCGATGCGCACCACCACCAACTACACTGTATGGGCGAAGCGCATGATGGTTACACTTCGTTGTCACAAAGTTTGGGACGCAATTGAGCCTGGAGTAGATGATGAAGACAAGAAAAACTTAGCTACAACTTTGTTGTTTCAATCCATACCTGAAAGTTTTATCCTTCAAATCGACCACGACAAAGCGAAGGACATATGGGAAGCTATTAAGAATCAATACCTAGGAG
>CM071716.1:59606685-59624209 GCA_036630335.1 Physaria fendleri | reverse complement strand
TTTATAGATGTTAATAATTAGTAATCACCGCAAATCATAATTTTTTGTCACAAATACGTTTGAAACCAAATCATAAATCTAATTCATTTTGCTATATAAATGAAAACCGATAGTGAAGACATTATCATCATCTACATAATTAGGTGGACAAAACTAAAACTATATAGAGATATATATTATATAATAATTATTATTTATTATTAAATTAGTTTTTTTTGAAAAAAAAATTCCAATATTTTTTATTCATTTTATCAATTTTCAGTTAAACGAAGTAAAAGAATTTTTATCTAAATAAGTCTAATTTTCATAATATTTTGTATATTAAGTGTTAAAAATCTTCTTTTATGTTAATTCGAAATCTTATTTTGAATATACGTAAAGTATTTATTTTATTTTTTTAATAAATATTTTTTATTCATTTTATCAATTTTCAGTTAAACGAAGTAAAAGAATTTTTATCTAAATAAGTCTAATTTTCATAATATTTTGTATATTAAGTGTTAAAAATCTTCTTTTATGTTAATTCGAAATCTTATTTTGAATATACGTAAAGTATTTATTTTATTTTTTTAATAAATAATTCAACCATTTTTGGTTTTTAGGTTGGGAATGTTAGAATCTTAAGTACAATCTTAGTAATTGATACACCATAATACTATAGCAGTTATAGTAAGTGTAAATGTTAGCAAAATCAACAAAGGGGTTGAGTGAGAGGAGACTAACCAATTATATTAGTGTGACATATACACACAAAAGATCACCTCAGATATTGTAAGCGGGTTTAACTATTGATTTTTTATCTTATTAGTTTGATTAGTTTGATTAAGTAACTTAAATTCGTAATAATTTTATTTGAATATTAATCTATTTTTGTTGATAAATAAAATATTTATTATACATAAAATATTGCATAATTTATATATCTACATATTATTTATTTAAATAAATATAAAAATAATAATTTGTAATCAAAAAGTATATATTAAGTATTATTTATTTAAATAAATATAAAAATAATAATTTGTAATCAAAAAGTATATATTAAGCCGTGCACTGCACGGGTGAAACACTAGTAATTTACCTATTTTATGCAAGTATTTAGGGGTGGTTCTAAGTTGGGGTTTAGATTAGATAATTTTTCTTTTTTATTCAATCAATATGTCAATTGTCAAATATTTGTTTTTGTTTAACAACTATATATATTGTAACATAAAAAATATATATAAATTTATCCGATATTATTAATTTTAAAATAATATAAAAATAAATGGTAACAGTTTTATTTTATTTTTTCCTAAAACAAAATATTTAAAACATGAGCTTAAGAATTTGCTTCACCGATTCTAAAGCACAGAACAAAGTACAAACATGGGGCAATGGTTTAGGGTACGGACCAGACAAGTGAGACATGAGGACAACTCATTATGTCTTTGTCTGGTTTGATCTATTTTGATTCTTTACTTACAAGTTACAACCTGGAATTATTCAAATTTATAAATCAAATTTCGCTTTTTTTTAATTGTATCAATAAAACCAAAATATTCGTCAATGTTTATGGCCGGAAATCTCGGATACTTTAAATTATTTCTAAATCATCCAATTTTATTGTCCCATTAAATATGAAAAAAGCATATATATATATATATATATAATATATATATATATATATATACTTATCGTTTTCATGCACAGGAGGCAAAATATATGTAATATATGCTGATTTTTCACTAATCATTAACAAAAACATTATGTAGATTTCTTGTTTGATTTTACTTAATAAATTTGCGAAAATCTTGACACCAAAGAACCATGTGAAACCTATGTTCATGTTTTTGTAACTGAGACTAGTTAAAGATTGAGTTATAATAATCTTTTTGGTAGGGAAAATCTATTCAAAGTACAATTAAAACACAACATTCTGTATTTATGATTCTGATGTAGCCACTGGTTTTGGAGTTGGAGCTTTTCTTTTTTAACTCTCAATTGAATCATTACTCATGAGTGTGAATAACTCTCAGTTTTGTGAAATGTGATTTCACATTAATTGGGCCTTAGTCTTTGAAATGGGCCTTACCATTAAAATTTGTTTGCCTCTTTTTCATTTTTCTTCCTTCTCTACTTTTTTTTTTTTCCCCCAAAAAGTATATAAAGCTTCTGTTTGACCAAAAAAAGAAAAAAAAAAAAGTTATAAACCCTAACTTTGACAAAAGTATATAAACCTTGTGTTCTTCGGCGGTATCTCTCAAACGTATTTTTCAATTTTGACAAAAGCAAGCATGAGTTCTTCAATAGCATCGCAATTACAAGCTCTGAAATCAGTGATAAAAGCTGATACTGAGCCTTCGAAGAGAACACGCCCTTCGATTCTCTTCAGTCCTGAAGATGCAGCTGAGAAAAATATCGAATCCATTTACAAGATCGGGCTCAAAGGTACGTTATAGTTTTTTTATTTCTGTAATCAAGCTGTATTGTTAAATTAAATTCTTATCCTCATTTTGTGGTTTTGTTAATTCAGGTTTAGAAGTACTTGGAAACAAAGATGAGAGGTTTAAGGATCACATGAATAACTTGTTTAGTCATAGATATAGTCAAATTGATAGGGATTTGTTGAGTGGAGAAAGAAATTCTGAGATTGATAATTGGATCAGTAAGTATCTACGTTTACTCTCGGGTTATCTTCAGTTTCCTGCTTCCTTGTGGACCCTTGAGTATCTGATACGAAGATACAAGTATGTTCCCTTATCACTCACTATTCGCTATGTCTATTTTTGCCTTTAGTTAACTTTCTTAATTGCTCTATTTTGCAGGATTCATATACGCAACGTAGAAGAACTTGTTTTATGCGCTTTGCCATACCATGATACATATGATTTTGTCCGCATTGTTCAACTGCTTTCTACTGGGTGAGAATGGATTTTTCTGTTTCTGTTTTGAAATGAAGTTACTCAGTTGGTTTTCATTTGCTTACAGAAATACCAAGTGGAAATTTCTGGATGGTGTTAAAAATAAAATTACTAGATCGGTTATTGTTCAGCAATGTAGTGATATGCAAGTTTTGAAGGCCATTTGTGACTATGTAAGTTGCAAATTTTTTCTTGATAAACTAGGTTTTGATTGGCTATATCAAGCTAAACATCTTATTTCTTTGTTACACTGTAGGCTTCTCTTGCTAAAGCATCAAAACCTGTGGTTAGCTTCCCACTGCAGTTGTTGTTGGGGTGCTCGGTTCAGTTCCAACTGTTAATGAAGATATTAAAATGAGGATTTTGCCATTTGTGGAATCTGGTCTTGAACCCGGTGCGAAAGGATGTTTAGATCAGCAGGTTTGTAAAGTGGATTTTACTACCAAATATTGCTCTAATTGATCATTGTTATTCAGTGAGTCTGTCTGACCTTTATGTAACTTTTATATGGTTCAGGCTGGAGCTTTAATGGTTGTTGGCATGTTGGCCAACAGAACCGGGCGTATCAAACCTGCTCTTATCATACCTCTTATGAGGTCCATCGCTGTGATTTCTCATGAACATGCCAAAGAATCTTCTGATAAGCATTCTCTTAGGCTGTCATTTATGTCATTGATCAATTTTGTTCAGGTTCAGAATTCTGCTCACAGCTGGTTGGTGACTTGGTGTTGATCTTTTCAAACTAATTGTTTTTCAATCAACTGCAGATGCAATCCTTGGAGTTAATTCCAAAGAATTCTTTGGATCTTTTAATGGAAATAAGGTAGTTGAATATTATGAACAGCCTTCTCGCTGTAGGATTTTAATAGTATCAATTATTAGTATTTTTCCAGTTAACGGCTTCAATTTTTTTGCAGTGATATTTCTGGTATTCTTTTGGGATTTTCCAAAGAGTTTAACATAAAAAGATTCTTGAGAGTGCTAGTGGATTCTTTACTTTTTTACAGGTGTATGTTTGACACTTTTTCATTATTTCAAAGATATACTTTGTTAGTCGACTTACTGACATCCTGTCTGCAGTTCGGATGATGATCAGTGCTGGGAAGCTTTAGCTCCGATAATTGAGACTGTTCCAGTAAAAGACTTGGTTGATCTTTTGATCTCCAAAGTTTTCACTTGGTGTATGAAACAATACCGGAAGAATAATAATTTTACATCTTCTACGTCTGGTTAGTGAAATGTCAACTACCCATGTCTTTGAGCTCTGGGTGTTCATTTAAGATTCCTCTTTAAATTACGTCTATTGTTGCAATTTAATTGCAGGGAGCTGGGCCAAGAAAATTCTGGTCGTTGTAAGCAAGAAGTATCCTACTGAACTTCGAGCAGCTGTTCATAAATTTCTAGAGGTCTGTGGTTCAACTCTCAGTTACTTAGTTTCCTTTTTGTTTGTTTTATGGTCGTCTTAGTTATCAAATTACCGTTGCAGACTAGTGAAGTGCAGTCGGAGAAAGAGGATTTAAAGCTAGAGATGTTGTCTTGTATGCTGGATGCGAATTCAGACATGTCGAACCCGTTCGTGGATTCAAAATTGTGGTTCCGGCTCCACCATCCCAAGGTTCTATAAACTCTAATCATAGTTATGTGAAGAAATTTTTTATTTCCTTTTTGGGCAATACCGAGTTCTTGTTATGAATTATAGGCTGCTGTTCGCTGTGCCGCACTTTCTAGTCTAAATGGTGTTCTCAAGGATGATAGCTTTAAAGCAGAGGTATATGTGGTGTGCTTATCTCAAGTATTTTGTGACTCTTCATGTTACACTTCTTGTTATCTGACAATTTCTTCAATTTCTTTTATTATCTTCATCCAGAACCTTGCCACAATTCAGGATGCTATACTGCGTCAGCTTTGGGATGATGATCTGGCTGTTGTTCAGGCTGCCCTGTCCTTTGATAAGCTGCCAAATATAACCTCTTCCGGTCTTCTGGATGCTTTGCTGCACGTGGTTAAACGATGTGTTCGCATTCTCATATCAGGTGATTGAAGATGCGATGTTGTTCTCATAACTTTGTTCATTGTTGTCTTCTAGAGCCTTGATAGTGTTGATCTTCAGTGTATCATCTGATATATTTTCTTTGCTAGCAGTAAATACTTGGAACAAATATAAATATTCAGAACTAATCCAGATATTCTAGTGTGCTAACATCAGTCAGACATGTTTTAGGCTGTACTGTCTTTGTGATATTAAATTTCTTTCTTGTCCACCACTGCTGATACCCTACTTTGTCGATAGGCTCTTGAATTATCCGTTCTTGTTGCAGGAGTATCACATAATGTTCAACTGGCAGCTGATGTGGCTTCAGTGTCTCTTAAAATTGCTGTCTCAAGCTTCTGTAATCAAGCAGACTCTACGGAGAAAGTTACCTCTGCAATGTTTCCATTTCTCTTAATACACCCCAAGGTTTTTTCCTGTTCTTTTTATTTTATTTAGCTATGGTGAAAGACTCGATTGGTTTTGCTAATTGGTGTTTATCATGGCTTTTTATAGACGTTGAATTTAAATCTAAATGTGCTAAAACTGGGAAAGGATGCCAATTGGCCACTTTTCAAGAATCTTTCTGCAATTGATGGAATGGTAAATATGAGTTTTTGAGTTTACTAGCATTCATACCCCAATAAGGAATCTTTTGGGTTGCGACTTTTTATTATTATCATGTCATCTAAGAAACTCTTTGTTTCAGCAAAAGATCCGAGAGATCAAGTCGTCAACCTTATCCTCTATTAGCAAGGATATTATCAACTATTTTGGGGAAGCACTTTCCTTGGGTCCTGATGAGCATAGAATTGAGCTTATTGAGAGTGCATGCAACTTCAAGCTCTCTGAAGTTTTGGAAACATGCAGTGATGTCAAATTGACAGACCAGGAACGTACAAAGTTGCAGGTTCGTCATTACTTTTCTGTCTTTTTTCTTTTTCTTTTGTATAAACTTCCAGTTCTGCATGGAGTTAAATATTGTAACTCTTTTCTTGTCTTCATTTACTTGATATTCTATTGTTTGTTGTTTCTTAAATTTAATGATCGCTCTTAATAAGTTGTGAATTCTTATCTAATATCAGAAGGGACTACTGGTCCGAGAGAGTGTATCCGCTCTGAATATGGACATCCTTAATAAGCTGGTGGAAGCATTTATGATCCACCCTGTTGATTATATTCAGTGGCTCTCAGCCAGTTGCCGAGATTTCACCTTGTCAAAGACACTGTTTTATATGCTGTTGATACATTCATTTCAGAAGATGAATTCTTCATCTGGTAGGTTTCTGTTCAAAATTAATTCGTTAACGATAAATGCTGATAATCAAGTCTTTTCTATTTACAAGCACCAAAAATAAATGTCATATGATAAGTGGTCAAGATGTGGTGTTGATGGCTGTGTTTTGCTTTGATTCAGACCCTAGTAGTAAGTTTTTGGATCTTTTCGAAGTTTGCTTTCCTGTCTTGAAGACTGAGTGGGAAGAACTTGATGTCGAAGTGGATGTTTCTTTGAAAGAGGTATATTGTTCTGACGGCTGATGTATATTCATGTTTTTGATACTTCTCTTTTATCTCGCAGACTTTTTGATGTATTTGTCTTGTACTTGCAGCTGTCAAAAAGCAATTGCCAAGAACTCCTATTTCAATTTCTTGACACCTTCGATTTTACTACTTTGAATTCAAAGCTTCTGATCTGCTTGTTTTGGAAGCTGGGCGAGTCATTCATTAAATTTGAAGCTTCAGTGGGTGATTCTCAACATGATCAGGTTAACATATTGTTTCTATAGAAATAGTTACTACCCAGTCAATAGCAATGCTCACAACTGTATGTTTGCTACTTCGTTTAGGTTTCTAGCAAAAGGTTGTGTAGCGGATTTGAGGACTTGTTTTTCTTTTTTGCAACAACTCGGTCACGGCAGGTGTTCAAGGAACACCTTCTTTATCGTGTGAAAGAAGCTAAAGTCTGTCCTATTTCGTTTCTATCCCAACTGATCTCACGAGAAGGTTTGATACCTGTTCATGTTTTATTCCGTTTCCTGTTTTCTTATGCCGTTCTTTTTTCTTCTTGCAGATGTTCCTCCTGTAGTCCAAATTGAAAGTCTCAAATGCTTTTTGTATCTTTGCTCTAGAGGGAATAGTGAATGGTTGAATCAAATTTTCATACACTCTCCTGTACTTCTGGTTCCCATGTCGAGTGAAAATCAGGTTACACTTGAAGTTTTAGTTTTTGCCTTTTCGTACTTTTTATCTTCGTTTTTCTTAAAACCCGTTTTGTTTCTGATACTTTCCCCTCTGTAGGATGTTAAAGTAGCTGCCATGAATTGTATTGAGGCGCTCTTCAACCTTGGGTGTCGTGTCGACTTTAGCAAAAAAAATGGTGATCTAAGTTCTGTATGACTCTTCAACCTTGGGTGTCGTGTCGACTTTAGCAAAAAAAATGGTGATCTAAGTTCTGTATGATGTGTCATATTTTAGCCTTACATTTTCTAATTACCTTTCTGAAATTTAAAACCAGGGAGTGCTGGAATCTATATTGCGTCTTTTGATGAACTGTTGAGAATGATTGTGGAACAAAGGAGGCTTTTATTGTCTGACAATAAGTATCTCCCATCCTACTTGACGTCGTTGCTCAGTTCTAACCGTAACGACCTTCTAGTGCCAGTTGACCTGCAAAACAGGTACTCAGCTGTGTTTATCGCACTAAAACTATTCATTGTAAACTTTTGTTTCACCTCAAAATAGTTGTTTAGTGACAAGTTACTACTTTTTCATGCATTTATTTCATGCTTGAATGTTCTTTCTCATGCTCTATGTCGTCTCTTCCTTGTATTAATTCATGTTTGAATTTATTTTTTTTGGGGGGAACATTCAGGTTTGATCAATCCACAAAAGAAAACATTCTTTCATTTATTTTATTGCGTTCGCGAGAACTTCCTGCTTATGGCAAGGTGTGTCTCTAACTTTTTTCTATCTGTTTGGGTTCATTTCCTAATGGTTTGCGACACTTTTTAGCACTCGCTGTTTTTTCTTCTTACAGCTAAGAGTCCTATCATTGCTAAAAGATCTGGGCACCATGCTTCTGCGTGATGAAAATGTTAAGTTATTGCTTGAAGATCTCTTAAATAAACATAGGCAATACTACTTCAAACTGGACAAAACTTCCCAGCCAGTATTAGATACTGAGGTCGATTTATTGTGCCTTCTTCTGGAGGTAAAATACAATTTACTCCGTTTGTGTCAGAGAATAATTTACATACTGCGTTGCACTGCAATTTAATTGTGCTTTTCTTTACCGGTGTCAGTGCTCCATGATGCGTTCAACCTATTTTAAAGAGCAGTCTCTTGATGATCATATACTGAGCGCATTGAAAGTAAGATTAGTTATCTGATAGTTTCCTTGGTTGCGTGAAAACATATTCGTTCTAGTCACAGATGTTTGCTCTTGCAGATGGATTGTATGGCATCAGAACATCCTGCTGCTATTTCTCCTTGTCTAACCATTTTGAAGAAGCTAAGCAATCAATTTTATTCTGGATTGAAGACTGAGGTTCAGGTCAGTCTTATTGGCATAGTGTAAAATAAACATAATTCTTCTATAGCTGGATATTCTCTTACATATATCAGAATTGTTTTCACTTTTCTGGACCAGATTCGTTTCTTCTGTGAACTGGTGTCTATGTTTCGAAGCACAAATAGCAGTATACAAAATGGTGCTAAAGAAGCTGTCTTACGCCTGAAGGTATGTTCATTTTCTTTCTCATCCTTCAGATTCTTCCTTGCCTTTCTTTTTGAAGTCTCTTCTGATGGAGACTGTAGCTCTTTTTATCTGTATAACTTTTAAATGATGAATCAAATGATCATTTATTTCTTGAAAGAGTAGCTGCATGTTGTATTTCCATGTTATTGCAGATTCCTTCTTCGACTGTAGTCCATGCTCTTGATCGTGTCACTGAGCAGGATGCTGTTGTTAGTGGTTCTATGAGCAAGAAGAAGAAACAGAAGAAAAATTCAATGTCATGTCAAGAACCAGATATAAATAGCGGGGAATTTGTAAGCAGGGAAAAGGCCATCACTTTCACTGCCTCGTTACTTGACATGCTGCTTCTAAAGAAAGATATAGCTCACAGGTCTCTTGGTTACTTGACATGCTGCTTCTAAAGAAAGATATAGCTCACAGGTCTCTTGAAATTCAATATGCTTCTTCTTCTTCTTCTTTTTTTTTTTTCAATCTCATGCTCATGTTTGCATGTCATTGTTATTTCTATTACCCAACGGATTTTTTAGTTGTAAACTTTTTTTGCTTAGGGAGTCCCTCGTAGGACCCTTGTTTAAGCTCCTTGAAAGATCTATGTCTAAAGAATGGGTAGAAATTTCTCTTTCTGCTGAGGAAACTTCAGTCCAACCTCCACAGGATGTTCGTGAAACATGTCCTACCGCTATTCCTTTCATCCAACATACAGTGCTCTTAATCCTGAAAGATATTTTTGATTCTCTGAATGTGAATCCTTTGAAGGTATGTATCGTGGTTTTACAGTATTGTTGTCTGTTCTCTTCTCTTAATTCTTTTCTGATGACAGGCTGAAATATCGAATGAAATCAATGTCAAAATGCTAATTGATTTGGCTCATTCCTCAAATGATGGAGTTACACGGAACCATATCTTCTCCCTGATCACTGCAATAGTCAAATTTGTCCCTGATAGAGTTTTGGACCATATTATAAGCATACTTACACTGGTTGGTGAATCAGCTGTGACACAGGTTCGTTAGTCTATGTCACTTATTAATGTGTAGACTTTAATTCTCCTAACTGTTTGTTATTTTGATCTGTAGATTGATAGCCACTCGAATTCTATCTTTCAGGGGTTTGTTTCAGCGGTTATTCCATTTTGGCTGCCTGAGGCTAAGAGCGAGGAGCAGCTGCTGCAGGTTTTTGTGAAAGTGTTGCCTGAAATTGTTGGACATAGAAGGCGTTCAATTGTAGCTTGCTTGCTCCGGTAATGTGAAGTCGTAAAAATTTTAAATAGTACTTTGAAGTCCTCGTATTGCACCTCTTTTTAGCTTTTTTTTTGCGTTTTTATCTGAAAATACTGAATGACAATTCTACATTTCTGCAGAGTGATCGGTGAACAAAATGGCTTGCCTTCTTTACTTGCCCTCTTATTCCAGTCTTTGATTTCAAGGAAAGGCTCAGCTTGGCTTGGTAGCGCCAAGGCTTCCGAAAGTTTTTCTTCTGCTGTTAAGAGGGAATGGGAGTATGCTTTTGCTGTGGAGATATGTGAACAATATCCTTCTTCGACATGGCTCTCATCCCTGGTCGTGCTTCTTCAAACAATCAGAAAAGACAGTAAACAATGGTTCTTACAGATGCGACTTGTCTTCGAATTTATATTCCAGAAGTTACAAGACCCGGAATTTACGTTTGCAGTGTCACTTGGACCAAAAAATAATATTTCAATTGGCATCCAGGTTCTTCTAGCTTTTCTTTTTCATACAAATTGTAGCTACTAATCCTTGGTGCGTATTCCTTTGCGTGTTCTATATACAGTAGAGATAATCTGCTACCCTTTTTCTCTGTTTGCGTGTTTTCTTGAATGTCAATTTTCAGTAAGTACGTTTTGTTAATTTTTTTCAGGAAGTACTACAGGAGCTTATGAAGGGTTGTATATCTCTCCTGCAAGCTGTTGATGCCAAAAAGGAGCAATGGATCTGTCCATGTATTTCAAAAAGGAGCAATGGACCTGAAATCAGAATGCGCATACATGATGTCTTAGTGACTGTCACAGGAGCAATGGATCTGTCCATGTATTTCAAAGTTGTTACTAGCTTGCTTAAGCAACAGTCGGATTGTAATGGGAGGAAAAAGGTATAATGCTATTACCATTTATTGACGGAGAAGTTTTCATAGTAATCTTGTTGCTATAATATTATTCGTTTTTTTTCCTGGAATGGAAGGGTATCCTTGCCATGTGAATTCCTTTGGGAATATGCACAGATCTTTTGAAGTTATATTATTCTTTATTGGCATTTTTCTTGTTGCCTTAATGACTTCCTTTGATGCATTGTTATTATTTGTCAATGCACAGGTACTTGGACTTATAAGTGAGAGAGCTATGGACACCTCTTCTTTGAAACTGAAACACAAGAGGAGGCTCCCCAATCAAAAAGGAAGAAATCCTTGGTTGAAATTGGATGAGGTTTCTGTTGATTGTTTTGGGGTGATGTGCGAGGAAATTGTCCATCTAATTGATGAGGCAGAGGATGAATCAAGTGTTCCAGCTAAACGAGCCGCCATTTCTACACTGGAAGTTTTGGCTGGCAGGTTTCCGTCTGGGCATCCAGTCTTCAGCAAATGCCTTGCATGTGTTGCAAAAGGCATCGGGTCAAAGAATTTGGGAGTCTCGTCGAGCTGCCTACGCACAACTGGTGCACTGATCAATGTTCTTGGACCAAAGGCACTTGTCGAACTTCCGTGCATAATGAAGAATATGGTAAAACAATCGCATGAAGTATCATCTGCTTTCAAGCAGAGTGGAAATGCAACTGCTGAAGAACAGTTGCTTATGCTGTCTGTGCTAGTCACTTTGGAAGCAGTGATCGGTAAGCTTGGAGGCTTCCTAAATCCTCATCTTGTAGATATTATGAAACTCATGGTGCTGCATCCTAAGCTTGGAGGCTTCCTAAATCCTCATCTTGTAGATATTATGAAACTCATGGTGCTGCATCCTGAATATGTTTCTGACTTTGACAAGAATCTGAAGTCCAAGGCCAATGCCATTAGGAGACTCCTTACTGATAAAATGCCAGTAAGTTTTCACATACATATATGGTTTCTTTTTTTTTGGTTTGTAGGTAGTGATCTTAATAGTATCCCTTTTTCCAGGTTCGTCTCACTCTGCAACCACTTCTACGAATATACGATGAGGCTGTTAGTTCTGGGGATGCAAGCTTAGTCATTGCGTTTGATATGTTAGAAAATCTAGTCGCGAAAATGGACAGACCATCCATCGTACGCAACCATGGGAAGATTTTCGATCAATGCTTAGTTGCTCTCGACATTCGACGTCAAAGTCCAGCAGCAATTCAGAACATCAATGATGCTGAGAGAAGTGTAACAAACACAATGGTGGCTCTCACAAAGAAGCTAACTGAGTCGGAGTTCAAACCTCTCTTTGTTAGGAGCATTGATTGGGCAGAGTCAGATATTGTAGACGGATCTGGGAACGAAAACAAGAGCATAGACCGAGTCATATCTTTCTATGGTCTGGTGAATAGACTCAGTGAGAGTCACAGGTGAGCGGACATAATTCAAATATCTGGTATGCTTTACATATGCTTCTAGATGCTTGGTGACTTAAATTCTCTTGCTTTTGGCATGCAGGTCCATCTTTGTACCGTATTTCAAATACATGCTTGATGGTATTGTATCACATCTCACCAGTGCTGGAGCTTCGGTTACAACTAGGAAGAAAAAGAAAGCCAAAATTCAGGAAACATCCAACAGTATATCACCAAAAAGCTGGCATCTTAGGGCCCTGGTGCTTTCTTCCTTGCAGAACTGTTTCCTCCATGATACCGGAAGCTTAAAATTTCTGGATACAAATAACTTCCAGGTTATAGTTTTTACCTTTTCTTAGATCAAAACATCTGTCCCTTCATCTTGAAGTATTGACTTAAGATTATAATTGTCTTCTTCTTCCCACAGGTGCTACTGAAACCTATTGTATCACAGCTTGTTGTTGAACCACCATGTTCTTTAAAGGAGGAGCATCCACATGTACCATCGGTGGATGAGGTTGATGAACTACTGGTTTCATGCATTGGTCAAATGGCAGTAGCCTCAGGGTCTGATCTCCTCTGGAAACCACTCAACCACGAGGTAATAAGATAATCTCAAGTCTCGAGTCTGGAAACCACTCAACCACGAGGTAATAAGATAATCTCAAGTCTCGAGGCTTTTTTTGATAGACTTGTGATTTTCACAAACTGACTGAAAAATCAAATTGGGTTTCAGGTGCTAATGCAAACGAGGAGTGAGAATGTAAGGTCAAGGATATTGAGTTTAAGAAGTGTGAAACAGATGTTGGATAATTTGAAAGAAGAGTATCTGGTGTTGTTAGCTGAAACCATACCATTCTTAGGGGAGTTACTTGAAGATGGTGAGCTATCTGTTAAATCTTTGGCTCAAGATATTATCAAATCTTAGGGGAGTTACTTGAAGATGGTGAGCTATCTGTTAAATCTTTGGCTCAAGATATTATCAAAAAAATGGAAGAGATGAGTGGTGAAAGTCTTGCAGAATACCTCTGAAAAAGTCTTGATGAAACAGTTGATTCCCAATTTCGGTTCTTATTATGGGATTGTGTTGGTAATTTGGTAAATTATATGAAAAAAATTAACTTTTGTGAAATTTAGGTTCTATTTCAATATATGTATCTATAGAATGTTGTTTAGTCTATAAAATAAAAACCAGGCAAGTGAGGGGTCAGGTTTGATGGAGTTGAAGATGAAAGTGGTTTTGAGACCTTTGAAGTGAAGTCGTTTGCAGAATTGAGGGAATGGTGTGAAGTGAAGACAAGATAAAGACCAAGGTTCTTGATAACTGCACATGAAACTATTTTTAAGGACCCATTGGTTTTATCATCTTTGGCTTCTTGATCAAACTGTTAATGTGGGGTCTCCTCTACTCACATCCTCTTGGCCTTCACATGGTTCTTGTGTCATTCTATCTGGAGCCGAGTGCTTGAATGTTTCTTATTCTAACTTCATTACATTTAAACCGGCACAAAGATGCATATGTTCGTCCCATGGTCCATGGATACCTGTGTCACTTGGTCATCCGTCTCAACTTCAATTTCTTTTGCGGTCCAAAAAAAAGATGCTTCTCTGCTTTCCTCCAACTGAATATGCAGACCAATACATACCAAACTGATTCATAAAAGGATTAATTACAGAGAATAATTTGGTGCAATATGCAGACCAATACATACCAAACTGATTCATAAAAGGATTAATTACAGAGAATAATTTGGTGCAACACACACCCTCTTCGAAACTTAGAGTGCTTGTTACGTAAACGGTTGTTACCCAAACCTCCGCTTCATTACGACGATTCTGTAAAAAGTGATATTTTATCCCCATCGAAAGAGAATACATGTACACCTCTATCCTTATCACAACACACTTCGCATATGGTCTTGAATTTGTTGGTGGAGAAGTCGAAACCAAGAATGTAAATAATGCTCATATCCAAAATTGCCACCCAAAACATGTTTCCCCTTACAGATACACCATCATCTCGGTCGAGAATGTCCCAATTAAAGTCAGTAAGTTTAAAAACTCTGGACGAACCAGACGCGAGATCGGTAATCTCAAAAGTAATCTCGGATACATCTGATCCACCATGATTAAAAAAAAGTCAGTGTTTTGTATTGGTCACGACTGCTGTATCCAATCCCAAAGGCATCCGTGTACCTAAAACCAAAAGCGATGGTCCAAAGGCATCAATCATCATTCTAGAACTATTCTCCCTTAAACGATCTGACGGTGTAATCCATTTCCACTTTCTGAGAAGTGGGTTCCAGACAGCGACTGTGGCAGACGTATCGAAACTCCGGAACATAGATCTGACTGGGATAAACTTGCACAATAACAAATCATCACAATGAATCATAGAAGCCATTGTAATTCTCCTGTTGCCAAGCTCATCAGGTATTGGTTTAACATCATAAAATCCTTTTTCAAGATTCAGGATCTGAAGACTTCGACCGCTGAGATTTCTCAGAAACCATTCCTGTGACTCATCAAGATGTT
This sequence comes from Physaria fendleri, assembly GCA_036630335.1. Taxonomy (NCBI): domain Eukaryota; kingdom Viridiplantae; phylum Streptophyta; class Magnoliopsida; order Brassicales; family Brassicaceae; genus Physaria; species Physaria fendleri. The sequence goes on along the minus strand of CM071716.1, from coordinate 59,609,465 downwards.
TGTAAATTATTTCCTTTCTGTCGAGAGAAGATGATAGAATTGTTTGCAAGTCCACTTGATTATCAAGGCTTCAGCCGGAGTCATCATAATTAGCTTTTCGACTAGGTCGAGGGGAATAGAGGTTAAAGATATTATATATATAAACTTGAACTTGCTGATCAAGTTTTCTAGTTTTTAATGTTGCACTCACACGTGAAATAACTTAGTGAAAATTCTTCTTTTTAAAAAATTCATATATTTCTCTATAGTTTTAATCAAAAAAAAAAGCCTTTTCCATTTGCGAATAGTTATGCTACTTTATTAAATAAAGGGTGTCAGATAAAATAATATGACCAAATTATATAGTAGTTTTGTTTATATACTGTAATATTTTTTATGTTTTTTCAAACATCACTATATAAATAGTACATGATCAAAATGCTGAATTGAGTATTGTCTAACAAAATGAGAATATGTTAACAGTTTTATTCAATTATTTGTCCGACATATCTGAATACTAAACGTTGGCTTGGTTAATATTAACCATAAATCATAATATTATAAAAAAAATCCACATAAAACATATATATGTATATATATATATATATTTAATATTAACTTAAAATTGTCAACTTTAAAACACAGCTTTATTAGTTATCACTTGCTAGTAAAAATATTTCATATAAAAAATGATATGATTATAATTTTGTGACTTAATTATTGACTATATAGTGACAAAATTTGAATTAGGACATAATTTAGTAGATATTGTCCTAGTTATCTAATGTGCAGTTATTAAAATATTTTTTTGCACAATATCAAACTTAATTATATAAAATTCGAATAACCGAATACAAAACTGAAAAATACCATTAATTAACTTTTAGCAAATTTTTATCTCAATCACATCATATGTGTTCGTATTTTGCACAATATATAACTTAATTATATAAAATTCAAAACTAAAATAATTGATATAAGTACATGAATAGTATATTTTTCTATATCCAAATAACTTAACTCAATCTCGAATTGAAATCTTATCAGTGGTATCAATTATCAATTTTACGGAAAAAAAATTATACCCAAAAATTAAAATTCAAATCTATTATTTGTGAATACCGGTAAATACTCAAAATTTCAATCAACTTTATCAATATAAGTTTAAATTTTCATTTTAATGTGATATCGATCTTATTATTTCGCATGGGTTATGTGATATCGTATTATTTATTCAAAAACTATTAACTTTATAATTTTTCATAAAAAGGATAGTTGCAAACTTATTTATCCATGAAATTATATTTTGAAATTTATTTACCTTTAAACTGATATAAACTGATAATTTGAAACTTGTTTACCCATTTTGATTGGTTTACGTTAGATTTCAATTACACTTAACCGAAATTTAGTTTATTTATACATAATTTAAGATTCGATTACCATATCTCATGACCCGATTAGTTTTACCACTAGTTATAACAGTCATAATCCGAACAAATATGTTTTTCAGTTGGATTATATACTTAGCTAATTAGCGCCTTAAACTGATTCCATTGATTTTATAATCATATTATTTATTCAAAAACTATTAAATTTATAATTTTTCATAAAAAAGATAGTTGCAAACTTATTTATCTATGCAGACCAATACATACCAAACTGATTCATAAAAGGATTAATTACAGAGAATAATTTGGTGCAACACACACCCTCTTCGAAACTCAGAGTGCTTGTTACGTAAACGGTTGTTACCCAAACCTCCACTTCATTACGACGATTCTGTAAAAGTGATATTTTATCCCCATCGAAAGAGGATACATGTACACTTCTATCCTTATCACAACACACTTCGCATATGGTCTTGAATTTGTTGGTGGAGAAGTCGAAACCAAGAATGTAAATAATGCTCATAATCCAAAATTGCCACCCAAAACATGTTTCCCCTTACAGATACACACATCATCTCGGTCGAGAATGTCCCAATTAAAGTCAGTAAGTTTAAAAACTCTGGACGAACCAAACGCGAGATCGGTAATCTCAAAAGTAATCTCGGATACATCTGATCCACCATGATTAAAAAAAATTCAGTGTTTTGTATTGGTCACGACTGCTGTATCCAATCCCAAAGACATCCGTGTACCTAAAACAAAGCGATGGTCCAAAGGCATCAATCATCATTCTATAACTATTCTCCCTTAAACGATCTGACGGTGTAATCCATTTCCACTTTCTGAGAAGTGGGTTCCAGACAGCGACTGTGGCAGACGTATCGAAACTCCGGAACATAGATCTGACTGGGATAAACTTGCACAATAACAAACCATCACAATGAATCATAGAAGCCATTGTAATTCTCCTGTTGCCAAGCTCATCAGGTATTGGTTTAACATCATAAAATCCTTTTTCAAGATTCAGGATCTGAAGACTTCGATCGCTGAGATTTCTCAGAAACCATTCCTGTGACTCATCAAGATGTTTGTAAATTATTTCCTTTCTGTCGAGAAGATGATAGAATTGTTTGCAAGTCCACTTGAGTCGAATCAAGGCTTCAGCCGGAGTCATCATAATTAGCTTTTCGACTAGGTCGAGGGGAATAGAGGTTAAAGAAGGCTTCAGCCGGAGTCATCATAATTAGCTTTTCGACTAGGTCGAGGGGAATAGAGGTTAAAGGAACCATCGAAGATTTGATATACCACTGACCAAGTTATATGACATATATATATATAAAGTTAAGTTTTCTAGTTTTTATATTATATATATAAACTTGAACTTGCTGATCAAGTTTTCTAGTTTTTAAT
>CM071716.1:59551035-59563843 GCA_036630335.1 Physaria fendleri | reverse complement strand
TTCGGTTTCTACGTACCGGTTGTGGTTGTGTGATATTCTGCGTTTGTGCTTGTGTCTCCACTTCATCTTCATGGACATGTATTCACTTCCCGTATTCTGAACATGATCTTTTTCTTGTGACTCTAAATCCATACTACAAAATATAAAAAAAACGTTAAATTTCTTGTGACTCTAAATCCATACTACAAAATATAAAAAAAACGTTAAAACCCATTATGCAAAAGTGAATGATCCAGTTACTAGTCAGCTTACTTTGGAATAATAACCAAAAAAGTGAATGATCCAGTTACTAGTCAGCTTACTTTGGAATAATAACCAATCATATTTTTTTACAAGAACTAGTGGTAGCTCCAACTTTTCTTTTCAGCAAGCCAAAAAAAAAACAATGTCTAAGAAACAAACGTGGGATTAGTTAATAATGGTATATATAAGTTTCTAACTTATGATCTCCAAAACATACAAGCTGGAAAACGCGTTGGTCTACACACAGTTTTGGTAAGATTACATATGGTTTTACATGAACGAGTGTGGAATCAGTCAAATTTAATAAACATTGACATTCAAGCATAACGAAACCAATTCAGAAACTTTAGTTAGAGACTTTAGCTAGAGATCAAAATCCAATTCAGAAAGCAACAATTCCCCAATTACCCCAAACGTATACAAACTATATCATTGCAAACAATGAATTTCACAGGAAAAAAATAGTGGTTTAGGCAAAACTCAACATGTCTTGCCAAAAATCAGACCAAACCCCATTCACAAAACATAAGAAAAAGAAATTTAAGAAAGCAGTAGAGAAAATTTTGAGATTTTATGTAAATTCGGTTTCTACGTACCGGTTGTGGTTGTGTGATATTCTGCGTTTGTGCTTGTGTCTCCACTTCATCTTCATGGACATGTATTCACTTCCCGTATTCTGAACATGATCTTTTTCTTGTGACTCTAAATCCATACTACAAAATATAAAAAAAACGTTAAATTTCTTGTGACTCTAAATCCATACTACAAAATATAAAAAAAACGTTAAAACCCATTATGCAAAAGTGAATGATCCAGTTACTAGTCAGCTTACTTTGGAATAATAACCAAAAAGTGAATGATCCAGTTACTAGTCAGCTTACTTTGGAATAATAACCAATCATATTTTTTTACAAGAACTAGTGGTAGCTCCAACTTTTCTTTTCAGCAAGCCAAAAAAAAAACAATGTCTAAGAAACAAACGTGGGATTAGTTAATAATGGTATATATAAGTTTCTAACTTATGATCTCCAAAACATACAAGCTGGAAAACGCGTTGGTCTACACACAGTTTTGGTAAGATTACATATGGTTTTACATGAACGAGTGTGGAATCAGTCAAATTTAATAAACATTGACATTCAAGCATAACGAAACCAATTCAGAAACTTTAGTTAGAGACTTTAGCTAGAGATCAAAATCCAATTCAGAAAGCAACAATTCCCCAATTACCCCAAACGTATACAAACTATATCATTGCAAACAATGAATTTCACAGGAAAAAAATAGTGGTTTAGGCAAAACTCAACATGTCTTGCCAAAAATCAGACCAAACCCCATTCACAAAACATAAGAAAAAGAAATTTAAGAAAGCAGTAGAGAAAATTTTGAGATTTTATGTAAAACCAGTGACCTTAAAGCTTCGAATTTTTAAGCAAAAATCACCAAAGACATGAATTTCAGATGATTGGAATCATCTCCTCTTTAGTACAAATCTCCGTTGCGTCGCGTTGCGTCAAGAGAAGCAGAAACAGAGATGACTTTTTTTTAGGTTAATATTCTAAAAAGGACTGGACCCTTATAAGCCCCATAATTTAACAATGAGCCCTTTTAAATCTTTTTAACAAAACCACTTCCCTAAGTATGAATAACAAAATGAGTCCTATTGAAAGATAATATATTTTGTTTTCCATCAAGTTTATTAATTATGAAGATAATACTGAAAGATAATATAAACTGTACTTTTATATTTAATCAACAATTATAATCTGTACGCGTGTCCTAGTAGCGAAGAATCTTTATTATTATATGTTTTGGGCCCATACAAAGGAGATTGATTACAGAACTAAAATTGATTAATTTATATAGGACTTGATGACATTGGGCCCATACAAAGGAGATTGATTACAGAACTAAAATTGATTAATTTATATAGGACTTGATGACATTGGGCTCTCTTCCATATTTTTTAAAGACTGGAGATTGATTACAGTATTTGATTCGTCTCTCTATCTTTTGGATCTTTCGTCGGGTGATACACTTGTGCTGTTGATTTGATTATCGAAAATGGCGCAGAAACTTAATTTGGCTAATCTCGCCGTTCCTCCGGTCACTCACCGTTCTAGTTTTCCCTCCACCTTCACCTTCGGTGTTGCTACTTCCGCTTACCAGGTCCATCTCTATCTCTCTCAGACTCCTAAGATCTGGAGTGTTATCTTCCTCACTCAAGTTTCAGCTTCGTCTTCTACTTTTCTGATGTATTAATTTTTGAAATGGTTATTGTCTAGTCATTCGTGTGGATACAGCTTTTTAGTTGGAGCTTAATTTGGGATCGGTTGATAAGTCTTAGCTTGTAGAACGTATTACGAACATGTATAATTGATTCTGAATTCCGTTTTAGTCTTTAGTACAGTGATGTCTTTGTTTTAAGGCTTTTAAACTAGTAGTTTCTGCTTCGTCTTCTACTTCTCTGATGTATTACTTTCTTAAAAAAGGGCCAAGTATATGGGATAAGTTCACTCACCTCGAAGGTTTGTGGTTTTTTCTCAGCTTAGCCTGTGTTAAACGATGAAGACTAGGTAGATTAACTGTTTGTTTCCTTTTATTTAGGAAAAGTTCTTGATGGACGTAATGGTGATGTGGCTGTGGATCATTACAACAGATACAAGGTTAAGAAAAGCTTAGAGTAAAGTATCGGTATAGGGATTAGTAGGGGTAATCTGTATTTAAGATCTTCCTATGGTCTGCTTCTTTGTTTATAATATTGTTTGTTATTCCAATATTTTTTCAGGAAGACGTTGAACTTTTAGCACATTTAGGATTCACTGCTTACAGATTTTCCATATCCTGGTCTCGCATTTTCCCTGGTATATTCAACTATTTTGTCATTTAAACTTGCTACTTTGTTACATATTTTATCCATTTTATTGAAATTTAGATACACTATACTGTGATTTTACTTCCCATTCTTTTTTAGTTACAATTTGTTTTCCCCTTTTTGTGTGTTCTGCAGTTTACTAACTATCTCACTCTGTTTATACTTAAATCTACATATCTGTTTGGTAGTGATTTGCTTATTTGTAAGTATATTGCCTCTGATCATAGTGAAGCACAGATTGTCTTGACATTGTCAAGTACAGAATTCTTTGCACGAATAATTTTGTATAAATACAAACATTGGGAAAGATTGACTTTGCTAAGTATCTTTATCATATGATCTCTAATTTCGAGGGAGCATTTTTTGTTTGCCTCTCACCTTTGATATTATTTTCAGAGGTTCATGATATTGAATTTTTAAAGCCTTGGGATTTCTTTTTAAAAACATGAAATCATGAGTTCCTTTTGCATTGATGCATGTGAACCAGTATATGTTCTTGTCTTCTGGACTTCCTGGAAAATATAAATGTTGACCGACTGAAGAGCTAATTGTTTTCGTTTGTTAAATTTTCTAGATGGTTTGGGAACTGAAGTCAATGAAGAAGGGATTGCTTTCTACAACAATCTCATCAATACACTTCTTGAGAAAGGTATTTACTCTAACTGAAATAAGCTTTTTCCTCTTCGTGTGGATGATACTTTCATGAGATCATTGCTCCGGCAGGTATTGAACCGTTTGCAACTCTCTACCATTGGGATCTCCCGTCACATCTCCAGGAAGCAATAGGAGGTTGGACAAATAAGAAAATTGTGTAAGTAGTAAACTGTCGTAGACTATTTTAATTTGTGTAAGATCTTCAGAAGCAGAAGTACGTTTTTTTTTTTGTATTTTTTAATGTATGATCTCTTTCTTGAGAAAGTTAAGTGGGGCTGATTATATTTAGTCTCAGATCATCATGTTTTAGGTTAAGCTTCAGAAGGCCAATATCTTTCATTTTTTCACAATTCTTATTATGCAGTTTTCCCCTAGCTGAAATATAGAATGCATCACTTTTTATAGACTTTGTATTTTTGATATTAACTTTTTCTTCTTGTGCAGTGATTATTTTGGCCTCTACGCAGATGCTTGTTTTGCCAATTTTGGGGACAGAGTGAAGCACTGGATCACATTAAATGAACCTCTTCAGACCTCTGTGAATGGACACTGTATTGGTATTTTTGCACCTGGAAGAAATGAGAAGCCCCAGATTGAACCATATTTGGTCTCACATCATCAGGTTTTGGCCCATGCAACTGCTGTTTCCATTTATAGAAGCAAGTACAAGGTATAGTCACCATCTGCTCATTATCTATTCTATTTTCTTTGGCAACTATAGCTTTTGTAAATTGTGGTTAAGGAACTTAGTTTTTTTTTTCCATAGAAAGTTGTGTATAGCGTTCTGTTGACATCTATTGGGTTTACATATTTTAATCTAGGAAAGTCAAGGTGGACAAATTACATATTTTAATCTAGGAAAGTCAAGGTGGACAAATCGGTTTGTCAGTTGATTGTGAGTGGGCAGAGCCAAACTCAGACAAACTGGAAGACAAAGTTGCAGCGGAAAGGCGAATTGACTTTCAACTTGGCTGGTAAGTAGGATACACATTAAGTGTTTTCTTGATCTTTAAGATTTGGTATAGAATTTTTGGCTGATATGCGGAGAAATAAATGTCGTGTATCTGTACCTTAAAACTTCGTGAAATTTTGTTGTAAACCAATTTGTGCATTGTTCTAGACATATAATCCACTTATTCTGCTGTTTCCAAGGGTGCTGTGAAATCTGAAATAGTCTTTTGTGTGTGATATATCGTTTCTTATTAAATGAGCAATCACCTAACTATATAAAAGGGTTTTCATATGTTAAGGTTGCATAAATGCCATTTTGTTTTGCAGAAACTGATAATATCAAATCATCATAAACTTGAGACTTCTAACTATGCGTCAAATGACTTACACATTTGCCAGTATATATCATTCTTTAAAATAAAATTAAAATCCTTTGCAGGTTCTTGGATCCTTTGTTTTTTGGAGATTATCCTGCAAGTATGCGCCAGAAAATTGGAGACAGTCTTCCTAGATTTACTCCAGAAGAAAAGGCAAGTATGCGCCAGAAAATTGGAGACAGTCTTCCTAGATTTACTCCAGAAGAAAAGGAGTTAATGCTTCAGAACTCATGGGACTTTCTTGGCCTAAACCAATTTACTCCAGAAGAAAAGGAGTTAATGCTTCAGAACTCATGGGACTTTCTTGGCCTAAACCACTACACGTCGAGGTTGATTTCTCATGTCTCAAACACAGAAGCTGAGAGTGACTTTTACAAAGCACAAGAAATGGAGAGGAGTGGTAACAAACACAGACAATGAAATTACTTTCTCTACCAGAATTTTCTAAAGTACTTCCTAGTAATTATTCTCTTTTCTCTTCTGTTCGCAGCTGAATGGGAAAATGGAGAACCAATAGGTGAAAGGGTAAGAACGTTCGGTTTAGTCCCCGCTCGAATATTTATGCGTATGTACTAAAGGCAGGTATGCATGAGCTAAATAACCAACTGAACAATATGTTCCAAATAACAGGCAGCTTCGGATTGGCTTTATGTTGTTCCTTGGGGAATCCGAAAGACTTTGAATTACATCAGCAAAAAATACAACCATCCTCCAATATATATTACTGAAAATGGTATCTACTTATCTTAATAACTCTACTGTTCACTTTAATATGGTACAATGCATAGTATCTTAAGATGAGCAGAATAGTTTTGATTGTCTAAAAATGAAGAGTAATTCTTTTGGTCATATCAAACTTCTATGTTATATATTTTGAGATCTTTATCCATTGGTCCAACACAACAGGTATGGATGATGAAGATGACGGATCTGCCTCTATGGATGAGATGCTCGACGATAAGCGTAGAGTCGCCTATTTCAAGAGTTACCTTGCCAATGTCTCTGAGGCTATCAAGTAAGCCAATACTGTTCCCTTCATTCATATGAATGTAAATCTCAGATTACACAATAAGGTAGTAACAATGAGAGGTGTTTTGGTAATGGCGAAAATTGAAACAGAGATGGAGTGAACGTAAAGGGATACTTTGCATGGTCATTACTAGACAACTTTGAGTGGGCACAAGGGTACACTAAGAGATTCGGTTTGGTATATGTAGACTACAAGAACGGTTTAACCAGACACCCAAAATCATCTGCTTATTGGTTCATGAAATTTCTGAAAGGTGATGAAGATAACAAAAGCAAGAAGGAATGAAAAACAGAAGAAGGTAAACCAAGATTTATATGAAAATTTCTCTGTGTTGTTATAAACTTTTATTAATACCAAATGGATAAATTAGTTGATGATGATCATGATGAAATGGATAAATTAGTTGATGATGATCATGATGGTATAGACAACAAACCAATATTGACTTGGGGCTGCTCAAACTCATATTTCTGTTTATCCATTTCAATCGGGTCTAACGGAGAACTCGGGTCTCTATGTATTGCATTTTCTTGGGCTTTTGGGTCTAGTATGCTATCGTCATTATTGGGCCTTTTCTAAGGCCCGATATTGAGCCCTATATTTTTTTTTTCCTTTAGAACACCACTTATATCAATCTTGACGGCTATGGACTCCAAAGGCTGCTGACAAAAAAAGATGGCTTTTGGTCTACAAATGCTGAAAAGACTTTTCTTGTTTTATTATTTTAAAGGAAAATTCAAAATCGTATGGAAATGATAAGTTTATACCATATGATTTCAGAAATAATAAGTTCTATGTTTCATCTAAAGAAGAACAAGTAACTACGCGCATGAACTGTCTGACGACTTTGAATTGTACAAAATTTGGATATACTTAATATATAAGTAGGTGTACACATTTAATACGAGCCTAATTATTAAAATATTCGAAAAAATTTAGAACAGGGGCGAGAGGAATAATAAAAGAACTTAATTAAGGTTAAAGTAATGGAAACAGCTTCTCCGATTCTCACCGTTGTCTCAAGCTCAGGCTCATTGGTGAGTTGACTTATTTTTATGATCATCATGTTGTCTCTTTTAAATCTTCTTTACGAAAAGCTCAGGCTCATTGGTGAGTTGACTTATTTTTATGATCATCATGTTGTCTCTTTTAAATCTTCTTTACGAATTCTTTTTTCTACTCTTCTAATCCGACTCTGCAAGTCTTTTTATTTAATCCTGAGATTTGACATTTGGAATCGAATCCTTGGATCGATCATTTGAATAGGACTGGTGTGATCTTTGTTATAGTGTTCATCTTTTTGGGTTACGAATAGTTTACGTTTTTGTTTGATTGTATTCTACTGCGGATTTGATTTGACTTTTTTTATTTTTCAGGATCCGAAAATTAGTGGATCATTTGGATCTCGAACACTTTCGGCTACTGAAAGGTGAGTTTCTGATTTTTTAAAAAGATTTTTAACTTGTGATTTATAATACGAAATTGGAAATTTTTAGAAATTATGTGAGAGAATTGAGTTTGGACTCATGTAGTTGTTGTGACTTGTGATAATGATATGATGATTATGGTGTTTATATCGATATAATGATGATGATGACGAGGACCATGAATAGGATGATGATTTAGGGTTTAGGGATGATGAAGCTTTGGGGTTTAAAAATCCTAATATGTTAAGATTGATATGACATTGTTTTGAGTAGCTTTCCTTTGAACTGCATTGGCTACCCTATGGAGTATGAACCCTTTGAAAGTTGAATATATTTATTCGTCAATCTAAATTTGATGTGGAGAACTGAATTCATTATGGAGGAGTTCCTCTTAGTTAGAGTAATTTTTTGAGATGTGTTTCTCTTTATAAGTGTTTGTAACATTTTCTTGAAGTTGAAGTTTGGTCTAGAGACTTTTCCCCTATAGGTAAAGGTGAAGTAGGAATGTTACCAACTTTGCTTCTGAATCTGTTAGACCACGACTGGAAGTATATCTTTTATGTCTGAGTTTTGACAGATTTTAGATTATCTGATTTGGATCCATTTGATTGTTGGCTGACTAACAAGGAAATTCTATTAATATTAACATAGGCCAAGTCTTTGTGTTTGTGCTTTGATTTTCTAAGTTTTAATTGTCTATGTATACTAGATCATCCCCATCGGACACTCATCTCTTTTGTAGGACAATGTCTTCTAACCTGAGGCATGTCGAGTCCATGTCCCAGCTGCCCTCAGGTGCTGGTAAGATCTCTCAATTAAACGCAGTCGTTTTAGGAGAATCCCTTGCATCCGAGGAGAATGATCTCATCTTTCCCAGCAAGGATTTCTCCAGTCAGGCTCTTGTTTCCTCCCCTCTCCGAGGAGAATGATCTCATCTTTCCCAGCAAGGATTTCTCCAGTCAGGCTCTTGTTTCCTCCCCTCAACAGGTTTCTCGTCTAACATCAATTGAGTCCTAGATCACCTTACCTTCTCTTCTTGCTTCTGTGATCTGTAAATAATTTTTCTTTTTTGTTATTTGCATGCAGTATATGGAAATGCATAAGAGGTCGATGGAGGACCCTGCTGGCTTTTGGTCTGACATTGCGTCTGAGTTTTACTGGAAGCAGAAATGGGGTGACCAAGTGTATTCCGAAAATCTTGACGTCAGAAAAGGTCCTGTTCGCATTGAGGTAGTCAATTTTCTTCTTTCTGTCCTTTCCTTATGTTTTCTCTGCTCTATCTGCATCTCCTATCAGAAAATGGTTCGTCGTGATGACATTTCTGAGATCATGTATGACCAGTGGTTCAAGGGGGGAATCACCAACATTTGCTACAACTGTTTGGACAAAAACGTCGAAGCTGGTTTGGGTGATAAAATAGCCATGTACTGGGAAGGAAATGAAGTTGGGGTAGATGCTACCTTAACTTATTCTCAGTTGCTCCAACGAGTTTGCCAGGTATAAACATTGTGCTTCGGTAGATGCTACCTTAACTTATTCTCAGTTGCTCCAACGAGTTTGCCAGGTATAAACATTGTGCTTCATCCTTTCCAACCACCTCAAGGCTCTTCTTCTCATTAACTTGCTGGTACTGCATTTTGCCGTCCGTTGTGCTGCAGCTTGCTAATTACTTGAAAGATATTGGAGTGGGGAAGGGGGATGCTGTCATAATTTACTTACCAATGTTGATGGAACTTCCCATCGCTATGCTTGCATGTGCACGGATCGGAGCTGTTCATTCGGTAATCTGTTAAACTTGTACATTTGTCTACAATGAAACATCCACCTAATTCAACAAAAAAACAAGTTTTCAAAAGTAATTCAATTCTTCCTCCAGGTTGTTTTCGCTGGATTTTCAGCTGACTCTCTTGCTCAAAGAATCATTGATTGCAAGCCAAAAGTAATACTGACTTGCAATGCTGTTAAAAGAGGCCCTAAGACTATAAACCTTAAAGCTATTGTTGATGCTGCACTTGACCAATCTTCTAAAGATGGAGTCTCCGTAGGTTAGTCTATTTACCAAAATCTTAATTTGGGTTCTTTTTCCATCTCTTTTCTGCATCTTGAATTCAAGTACTTGTTCCAAATTACTTTAATGGGTTCGTTACTGATGATGGCTGTTTTTTCTTTTGCTTCTCTACAACCAGCCGTCTGCTTGACCTATGAAAACTCATCAGCGACAACAAGGGAAAACACAAAATGGCAAAATGGAAGAGATGTGTGGTGGCAGGTAACTGCAGAAATACTAAATAAACGAGAAAATGTACATTCCATTGTTCCATTGGTTCTTAAAGTCTTGGGTGGTGGTGACCTCTTTAGGATGTCATTCCTAAATATCCAACATCATGTGAGGTGGAATGGGTTGATGCTGAAGATCCCCTGTTTTTGCTCTACACCAGCGGAAGTACTGGGAAGCCAAAGGTAATTTTGGTCCTTGGTTAGATTGAATCTTTAACCTGGTAGATGCTACCTTAACTTATTCTCAGTTGCTCCAACGAGTTTGCCAGGTATAAACATTGTGCTTCGTCCTTTCCAACCACCTCAAGGCTCTTCTTCTCATTAACTTGCTGGTACTGCATTTTGCCGTCCTTTGTGCTGCAGCTTGCTAATTACTTGAAAGATATTGGAGTGGGGAAGGGGGATGCTGTCATAATTTACTTACCAATGTTGATGGAACTTCCCATCGCTATGCTTGCATGTGCACGGATCGGAGCTGTTCATTCGGTAATCTGTTAAACTTGTACATTTGTCTACAATGAAACATCCACCTAATTCAACAAAAAAAAAAGTTTTCAAAAGTAATTCAATTCTTCCCCCAGGTTGTTTTCGCTGGATTTTCAGCTGACTCTCTTGCTCAAAGAATCATTGATTGCAAGCCAAAAGTAATACTGACTTGCAATGCTGTTAAAAGAGGCCCTAAGACTATAAACCTTAAAGCTATTGTTGATGCTGCACTTGACCAATCTTCTAAAGATGGAGTCTCCGTAGGTTAGTCTATTTACCAAAATCTTAATTTGGGTTCTTTTTCCATCTCTTTTCTGCATCTTGAATTCAAGTACTTGTTCCAAATTACTTTAATGGGCTCGTTACTGATGATGGCTGTTTTTTCTTTTGCTTCTCTACAACCAGCCGTCTGCTTGACCTATGAAAACTCATCAGCGACAACAAGGGAAAACACAAAATGGCAAAATGGAAGAGATGTGTGGTGGCAGGTAACTGCAGAAATACTAAATAATCGAGAAAATGTACATTCCATTGTTCCATTGGTTCTTTAAGTCTTGGGTGGTGGTGATCTCTTTAGGATGTCATTCCTAAATATCCAACATCATGTGAGGTGGAATGGGTTGATGCTGAAGATCCCCTGTTTTTGCTCTACACCAGCGGAAGTACTGGGAAGCCAAAGGTAATTTTGGTCCTTCGTTAGATTGAATCTTTAACCTCGTTTTTTTTGTTGATGCTGAAGATCCCCTGTTTTTGCTCTACACCAGCGGAAGTACTGGGAAGCCAAAGGTAATTTTGGTCCTTCGTTAGATTGAATCTTTAACCTCGTTTTTTTTTAAATATTTTTATATCTTTCTTTAATATGTAATATGGGTTTTTAAAAGGGTGTCCTACACACAACTGGAGGGTATATGATCTCTTTCTTTAATATGTAATATGGGTTTTTAAAAGGGTGTCCTACACACAACTGGAGGGTATATGATCTACACTGCTACAACATTCAAATATGCGTTTGACTACAAACCAACAGATGTATACTGGTATGCAAAGACAATTGTCTTGACAGTTTAAATTCCTTACTAAAAGCTATGCATAGAGTCCTAATCCCTTTGCTTCTCTAACACAAGGTGCACAGCAGATTGTGGTTGGATAACTGGCCATAGCTATGTTACTTATGGACCAATGCTAAATGGAGCCACTGTTGTTGTCTTTGAAGGGGTAATCTATTTGGATATTGTAGATGTTTAAAGATATATAATTTTCTATCAGTTAGTGTCTTGAATTAATGATTCAACACTAGGCCCCGTTCTCATAGTTATATGCTAAATAGCTATCAGCATTTAAGAGGGAACTGTTTCACTGTTTATCTCTTTCAATTCGATTGAACTGTTGGTTGTGATATTATCATTTGGTTTTGAGCAGGCTCCAAACTACCCTGATTCTGGACGCAGTTGGGAAATTGTTGACAAATACAAGGTTTCCATATTTTATACGGCCCCAACATTGGTGAGGTCTCTCATGCGTGATGACGATAAGGTAAAATATATGCAAGAGTAATCAGCATTGTAAAGAGGCTCTAAAAGCTGCAAGTACGTTTGTATTTGATTTGCCCTGGAATTATTGGGTAGTAAACAAAGCCTCATGTGGGGGATAATACTTTTGTTCTAGTTTGTAACAAGTCATTCTCGCAAATCACTAAGGGTCCTAGGAAGTGTGGGTGAGCCCATTAATCCAAGTGCCTGGAGGTTTGAACTCTAATATTTCTAGTTTTATTCTTGCGATCAATTGAATGTAAACTTATGTCTAATGGTTTACCAATCCTTTAATGTAGATGGTTCTTCAATGTAGTTGGTGATTCCAGGTGTCCCATTTCAGATACGTGGTGGCAAACTGAAACTGGTGGCTTCATGGTAACTCTCTGTCTTTCTCTTTATCTCTCTTGAAACCCCTTGCATGCTCTCTCCTCTCATGTGCATCGAATTGCATCTTAGATAACCCCGTTGCCAGGTGCTTGGCCGCAGAAGCCTGGTTCAGCTACTTTCCCTTTCTTTGGTGTTCAGGTCTGTGATTTATATATTTATGTGTGGCATATGTCTTCAAAGGGCTTCACTCTGATCTCTCTCTCATTGTGCATGCTGCAGCCTGTCATAGTTGATGAAAAAGGCAATGAAATTGAAGGCGAGTGTAGTGGTTATCTTTGTGTGAAATGTTCATGGCCCGGGGCATTTAGAACTCTGTTTGGGGACCATGAAAGATATGAAACGACATACTTCAAACCATTTCCAGGATATTATTTTAGTGGTGATGGTTGCAGCAGGTGGACAATCCATCTGATTAGTTTCCTTTTTCACAAAAACAAATGTAGTTAGTCTGTCATCTTTCATCTATCACATAGATAGGTACATGTTTTGTTTTGATAATTGATCCAAGTCGGGTGATTTTTACAAGGATTTTGGTTTGATGTTGTGTTCCAGGGACAAGGATGGTTACT
>CM071716.1:59472296-59490176 GCA_036630335.1 Physaria fendleri | reverse complement strand
TTCTTTTATATTGGTTTTATTAAATTAATACCTATTAAATATTTACATGTTAAAATAATTTTTTAAAAAAAGTTTTTTTCTTGGGTAAACAGGGCCTCAATTTATGTGGATTTCGGCGATGTTGAACGTGAATTGGAGTTTTCAGAGATGTTGAGATATGGATTTTTTTATGTGGATTTGAAACATGACAAAGATTCTTTAATCTGGAGTTGATAACAAGTAGTTTAGGCTATGTAGACTTTCTATTCAGGGAGGGGAAATCTAAGATGGTTGATAAAGAAACTTAGACCTCTATGAAGATGAATGTTGTTGTGGCTGTATCTACGAAACTTCCATGAGTTTCTTTGTCAAAGATTGTCATTGTTGATTCTATATTAGAGATTAACTATGAAAGAAGTTTTGATCTGCTTGGAATGAATGGTTGGAGACAGAAGTTTGAGATGAATAGAAAACTGAAACTTCTAGAAAGTTATAGTTTAGAAGAAGTCTAAGCCAAAGAAAGGTCTAGATAAGTGAAAGATTTGTAGAATGATGAATGAGAGATTGCTTTGTTTCACTCTTGTGTTTGTATTTACAACACATGTGAGGCAAATAGAACAAAGATCTTTATTGCTTGCTCCATCTCCACTCTTATGCTTTAGATCATACGAGACAAATGGAATGGTGCTGCATTGAGTTATTGATAAGGTTTGAGATTCAGTTTCACTCTTGTGTTGAAGCACATGAGATTAATGAAACAAAAGCTCTCCATTAGATGTTATAGAGATTGTTGAGGAAGAAGAAAACAATTTCAGCTCATATTCAAGATCTGATCAAGTTTCTTGTTTGGATTTTGGCATTAGGAGATTAAAACAGTTCCACTTTTGTGTTGAAACACATGAGATTAATGGAACGAAACTCTCCGTTATTAGCTGGCGTATATGTTGTTGATAAGCTTTGGTGTTTGAGAATTTATTTTGGTTTCACTTGTGTTGAAACACTTAAGAGGTGAATGAAGCTGAGATAAAAAAGGTTATAGGCCAAAGATCTCTAGAGATCATGCTTGAGTTTTGTGCTTGTAATATCTCTTTGCTATGAACAAGTGTTTTCCCTGATGAAGCTATATTTGGAAAAGAGAAGAAACATGAAATGTATTGTACTAGAGAGGTTTAAAGAAAACAGAAGAATAACAAGAAGCTATAAGAAAGATTGGAGAAGTTGAAGACAATTGTTCAAGTCATGCCTAAGAAGTAAAAGAAAAAGAAAGACAATATAGCCACAGGTAAAAGATGAGTGTAGGTGAAGTAAATTCAAAATCTATTTTTAAATAGATAGAAATGGTGACCACATATAAGAGACTAAAGAAGAGACCAAAGATGAAGATAAAACATCAAAAAGAAGAGACCAAAGATGAAGATAAAACATCAAAGCATTGAAGATAAATGCTTGGGTGAAAGGATTTCAAAGTTTTAAGACACTTCAAACATAAAAGTCTTCAAAAATTAAGTCGAAGATAGAGAGTACTCTTATCTTGAGAGGGGGTATTAGGATTCAAAATTACATTTGGTTTAATTGGTATAGTTCGGTTTAGTTTGTTTCAATTGTATCTTTTTCTATATAAGAAATAACGATGTATCGTATTTTCTAAGAAGAGAAAAGACTCATTTTAAACAAATTTATATAAGAAATAACGATGTATCGTATTTTCTAAGAAGAGAAAAGACTCATTTTAAACAAATTCTTTCATGCTTCTTCTTCTTCCTTAAAGATAATTCTGAGTTTCTGTTAATTTTGTAAAGTTGGGTATTTAATTGATTTTTTACCTATACTTTTTAATAATTATTTTGATACAGAAAATGTCTAAATTAATAACTAAGGATGAAGATACATGTTTGGCAGATAGTGCGACAACGCATACAATTTTAAGAGATAAAAAGTATTTCTCCATCTTTAAGAAAAAAGAAACTGATGTGAATACAATATCTAAAAATGCAAAGATTATTATGGGCTCTGGAAAACACCTCGAACTCGTCACATCCACTCTGTGAAACTGACCGCAAGCGATAATACCACCAATTCAAAGAAAGTTGGATTACTTATACAATTTGAGTATATCACACAAAATATTTTATCATCTCGTAAAACCATTATATCTCAATACAACTAGTGATAATTAAACTATATGTTAATACAAAACACTTGTTCTTGGACATCAATATTGTTCATTTGCATCTTAACACGAGTTCAAGTTCTCTCAATTTTCTATGCAATCTTTCTTCTGGTTTAGAAAGTCTTGCTTTCCCTTGCCTTGAATATTGGTTTACTATTTTAAAGATTACTTGAAAAAAAATTAAGGCTGCAAAAATGGATGACATGTTAGAGGAAAAAAATTCAGAGGAATACTATGCTCCTCCTTATTCCTCTAAAAAACTGTCATTTAGGTCAGAATTTACTTTTTAAGAGGAATAGAGGAATTTATAATTTTGGAAGAATACGTAAGTTTTCCTCCACTAATAAGGAGAGGAATAGATATTCCTCTACTTGAATAACGTTTAAAACATTTTTTTGAAATAAAAAACGAAAATACTTAAAAGATTGTAAATATAAGTAGTTATTAATAATTATATATTTAATTAATTCAAAAAATTGTTAAAATTGTTATATATTTATCCGATTTTATATATTTAAATTTCAAAATTTGTATTTTTGCTGGAAAAATAACAGTTAATACTTTTCAAAAGTTTTACTACATAAATAGCAATTTTTATTTAAATAGGCTGGAAAAATAACAGTTAATACTTTTCAAAAGTTTTACTACATAAATAGCAATTTTTATTTAAATAGTTATTTTGAAAATTAATGTATTTGATATTTTATCTAATATAATGGATTTTTTTTAAAGAATCCACTAAGTGGTTTTATTATGATTGTTTAATTTTATTATATAAAACTATTTTTAGATTTATGGACTGTAAATCAACATAAAACTCACCGCCATCGTTAGATTTTTTTTGGTTGTTTTATTTAGAATAAATATTTTTATATTTTTAATAATATTTTTATTTAATTATTGATAGATATATATATATATATATATATCTATTATTCCATTTTCCTCTAAATATTCACCATTTGATTTTTATATATATTCCGCTACAATTATTCCTCTCATTTAGTTTATTCATCTTTCAGCTGTTATTCCACTTTGTTTTTCCTCTGCTGCATTTTATTCCTCTGATTCCGCTTATTCCACTTGCATTTTATTCCTCTGATTCCGCTTATTCCACTTGTGAGCAACCATTTGAAGCCTAAATTAGCTGATATTATTTGTGCGTCCACTGTAACAAAATGTAGCCTTTGTAACTTTTTCTCATGTTTTCTTCATTTTGGGTGCCAAACTATGTTTCTAATTTTAGGGAAAATGATCTACATTCCCTTCCACTTTGAGACATTGTATCAGATAGTTCATATTTTAAATTAGTAATCCAGATACCCATCATATGAAAATTGAATATCTGTTTATATGCACAATATTGTTTTGTCGATCAGGTGAAAATTACAGACTTAGAACCCTCTATTTAAAGTTGTAAACCTATATATCACCAAATTAATTTCTTAATTCGGACTACTAGTTCTTAAACCTTGTTCAAAACCATACAGGTGGAAAATCAGATTCAAAACTTCAATACGGTGGGTATTTGGATTGCCAATTCAAAATGGGAGCTTTCTGATACAATGTCTCAAAGTTGGTGAAGATCGGGATCATTGTCTCATAATTTTGGGAGTATAATACCTAGACACACAATAGTTTTGTCGACCAAATAATTTTAATAAAAATTATGGGCTGACTTTATAATTCTACCTATGCTACTCGGTTTCAAATCAGATCCTCCTGCACTTTTGATCTCCTCACCATACTACATAGACAATATTTATACTTATTTTACTACATTTTAATCAATTCTAGTTAACGATAAAAAGATAATTTTTAAATAGATTTTAATGCTAATTTATCCAAATTTTGACCGGTTTTCTAGTCAATTTTAACGCTAGTTTATTCAAATCCTAATTATTGTTTTGTTTTACAAGAAAAAAACAAAAAAGTTTGCTAATAGTATTCAGCTACTATTTTATTTATTCTAATAAATGATGTATTGAGTATTGATATCTGACCTGTATAATTTTAGATCTGTCTTGTTAACAGATTTATTATAACATTACATTTGGAAAAGTCTGGTGTTTTAGTACTTAATTGGTATGTTGACCAGAGAACCGCCATTGGACCTGAGCTGGGAAAAGCTTGTTTTTTTTTTTTTTTTTTTACTTTCGTTTAAAACGATTTCAAGAATTATTATTAACGTCAATTGCCAAGTACAATTAGTCAGTCGTGAATTTAACCAAAAGAGGTAAGATTGAGTCAAAACCATTACTAACCGTTCATTGTTATAACTACATCCACGTGTAATAATCTCAGAAGCTTACAGTTTTATCACGTCAAGACAGGAGTTCTTTTGTCTTTCCATCGCTCTCAATCGCGTTTGTCGTAGAGGTCAACTGATCAATCAGATAAAAAATATCACAGCTAAAACTCAAAATAAATCTGAATTATTATTATTGTATTGTATTCTACGGGGAAATTAAAAATTAGTATCAGAATTTCCAATGGGGTTTCGACTTGTTCTCGAGTAAGCAAATTAACTAGTCTTTCTATTTATCTCCATATCTCGCTCCAGATTTTCTTTCTTATGTAATTCAGTTTGATTCAATTTGTATCTGAAGATAAATTACTGGTTCTTGATTTGGTTATTCAGGGCGGCTTTGAAGCGACGGAAGAAGATGGTGGGAGGAGGGCAGAGAGGTTTCTCTATGAATCCTAAAGACTATAAGCTTATGGAAGAAGTAGGCCATGGAGCTAGCGCTGTTGTCTATCGAGCGATCTATCTCCCTACTAATCAAGTCGTCGCCATTAAGTGTTTGGATCTCGATCGATGCAATAGCAATCTGGTTGGTCTTCCTTCATCTTTTATTGCTTATATTACTTAGATCAATCTAAATAGGCCTTACTTAAGCTTCTTATTGAACATAATTGTCCATGATTCTCTGCCTTTAGGTTGTAGATTTGTCGTCTTGATGGGGACTAAGACTTATGTTCTGGTTTTTTTGTAGGATGATATTAGAAGGGAATCTCAGACAATGAGTTTGATAGATCATCCCAACGTTATTAAGTCGTTTTGTTCTTTTTCTGTCGACCATAGTCTTTGGGTCGTTATGCCATTCATGGCACAAGCTGTCGACCATAGTCTTTGGGTCGTTATGCCATTCATGGCACAAGGTTCGTGTCTGCATCTTATGAAGACTGCATATTCAGACGGGTTTGAAGAGTCAGCTATATGTTCTATACTGAAAGAAACTCTTAAAGCTCTTGATTATCTTCATAAACAAGGTCACATCCATAGGGATGTTAAGGTTAGTAGTAAACGTCTCTAACTCTAACTTTCTGTGATTATCTCTAGTCATCCATGTTATGTATTCAAATCTTGTTTCATCCTAGGCTGGAAACATACTTCTTGATGAAAATGGCGAGATCAAGCTTGGTGATTTCGGTGTATCTGCTTGCTTGTTTGATAATGGTGATAGGCAACGTGCAAGGAACACATTTGTCGGCACTCCTTGCTGGTCGGTTATTGTGCTTCATTCCTTTTTTTACTTTACCGTCACTCTACATTCAATGGTTTTGCATTTATACTATTGTATCTGTTTGTAGGATGGCACCCGAGGTCTTACAGCCTGGAAATGGATACAATTCCAAGTAAGTTTTATACTTTATGCCCACTTGAACGAGTTTGCCTAATCCAAATGTAAACATATGTGCTTGGTGATGCATATCAAATACTGTTTATACTGTTGGAACAAAGAAATGGTATGATATAGCTTATTGGTTTGGTTGTTCCTTAACAGGGCTGATATCTGGTCATTTGGTATAACAGCACTTGAATTGGCCCATGGTCATGCACCTTTCTCAAAATATCCTCCCATGAAGGTGTTTGTTTAAAATCTCTTTTTTTAGCTTATGTCTATATCAAAAGGGTTCTGATTCTTAATGAGCTTATGTTATGGTTACAGGTGCTTCTAATGACTATTCAAAACGCACCTCCCGGCCTTAATTATGATCGAGACAAGAAATTTTCTAAGGTACTCGTGTTCTTTCTAGGTGTATGTGTCCCTTATGTTGTTCTAGTAAACTAACTAGAGAACTTTCAGTTGTTCTCAGTCCTTTAAAGAAATGGTTGCAATGTGTTTGGTGAAAGATCAAACGAAAAGACCAACTGCTGAGAAATTGCTGAAGCACTCATGTTTCAAACACACAAAGCCTCCTGAACTTTCTGTGAAGACGTTATTTTCCCAATTACCACCTCTTTGGTCACGTGTTAAATCTCTTCAGGTTAGCCATGCTCATGTTTCAGCTTTTTTGTTGTTGAAATTTTCATGTTCTTATGTTATTGACCGGGTTGTTCCATGACAGGCCAAGGATGCCCAACAACTTGCATTAAAAAGAATGGCTACTGCTGACGAGGAAGCCTTATCTTCACAGTTTAATAAGGTAAATAATCTGCAGATATCACATCTATAAAATTTGACTTCCTTAGTATTAATGTGTAGTGGTCTGAATTTATGTTAAAAACTCCTGCAGGTGAATGAAAGAGAGCAAGTATTTGATAGTCTGCAACAATGTGAAAACATGAACAGAAAGGAAAAGGCTTCTGATATAGAGGTGGGAAGACCAGTCAGCGAAGAGAAGTTCACTTTTGTGACAACTGCTTCTTCTTTAGACCGAATGTCACCAGAGCATGACATTTCTGACGTCAGGGTTAAGCACGTAAGACGCCAAAGCCGGAGCGGACCACTTACAAGCATGACTGTATTAAGCCACTGGTTAAGCACGTAAGACGCCAAAGCCGGAGCGGACCACTTACAAGCATGACTGTATTAAGCCACTCGGCTTCAGAGAAAGGTCCTATCTTTGAAAGGTTTGACATTTGCTAATTGCTGTTTGAGACTTCTCTTCAGATCTGATTGTTCTTTATGTAGAAATTTTCAAATAAACAAACTTGTAATATCTATCTGCTAGATCCGAGAGTGAACAGCAGGCTGCACCAACAGTCCGAAGAGCACCTAGCTTTAGTGGTCCTTTGAATCTTCCAACCCGTGCTTCTTCCTGCTATTTGTTTTCTCATTCTTTAACTGTAACTAACCATACAATCTACTCTAGGATGTTCCATTAAGTATAGTACCTCGGAGATCTCCGCAGGTTGGTTTCTAGTCGTTGCTTATTACTACACATTGATACTATCTCCTCACCTGAGTGATTTGCCTGATTACTTGTACACTTAATTTCCAGGTGTCCTCATTGAGAAAATCTGCAAGTGTGGGTAACTGCATACTTGAACCCAAAATGGTCAGTTTGCCAACACCACAAAGGATTACATTCATGCATTAGTAGTTTTTGATTTACCCGACATGGGATTATCTACCTTAATCTTTGTCTGGTTTCACGTCCTGCAGCCAACAGTTCAGCCTCAGACCACCAAGGAGTTAAGTAGCCATCCCATCATGCCTCAACTTCAAAATCTTTTCCAGCAAAACTCAATACAACAGGTGCGTAACATCCATCAAGACATGGAGATGTTATCTCTTATTAGTTACTTGGCAGGTTCTTAACTTCTGCGATTGAACTATTTCGCTGCAGGATCTTATTATGAATTTACTTAATAGTGTACAACCCGCTGAGGCAACAGAAGGTTTGATAGACATTATCCTTCAATCTACTCTGATGTTTTTTTTGGATGAATCTACTCTGACGTTATAATCAATGATAACATTATCCTTCAATCTACTCTGATGTTTTTTTTGGATGAATCTACTCTGACGTTATAATCAATGATAAAGTCTATTTAATAATGGTACCTTCATCTATCTTATAGGTTCTCAATCCGGAAAGCTACCACGTTTACCTCGCTCAGAAAGTAATGGAAACGTAAGTTGATGTTTCATATTTGTTCTTTAGATATTCATAGAAGATTACAGATTTTTAACCATGTAACTTTATCTTCTTTGGATTACAGTTTGAACCTGAGTCTTCTGAAAGGGAGAGGTTACTACTTGGCGGTATTTTTGACCTCCGTGCTAGGTTAGTCCTCTTCGTCGAGCAAAGCTTTTGTTTCTGGAGAATGATTATAAGTCTAGTCTTTCCGAGTGCATCTTAGCTGCGAGCTTTTTTTACCTGACAAAATTTGCAGGCTGGACGACTTAACGGAGGAACTTGACATAGAGAAATCAAAATACAGCCAAAGTAAGTTGAACACATTGTCATCTAGTTGAAATGATATAATCCGCTTCTTGTGTTTGGTCTCATCAAGTAATTCCTTTGTGTATGTATGTGTACAGCTGCAACAGAAGTTGAAAGCATTCACAGGTCGCAAACAAGTGTAGCGGACGAGAGAGGTGACACTGGAAACACTAACTGACCGAACCTGAAAGTCTCTTTTGGTTATAACAACAAGCACAAGAAAAGAGCTTAGAGACAGTGAATCACATATCGAGTTCTCAAGATGAGTTCTGTGTAGGTTTGAGACGATGACGACGATTACAACTTAAGACAGATGTCTGCTTCTGATGTAAACCAATAGTTAAAGACAGCAGAAACAAATATAAATAAAGAAGGAGAAGAAAGTTCCTTTGGGATATTAACCCAACATCTTATAAACTATATTATTACACGTTTGAAGTAACTCTTTTGGATCATTTTTGCGTATTGTATTTGTTATTTGTAAATGCAACATTATTGGCGTACTTGTAGAATTGTAACATTATTCAACAGACTCTTATAATCAAAATCATGGTCTTTTACATTTATGTTCGAACGTTAAACTGATTTTATTGACAACAAAAAAATTAGAAGAAAGTTCTTGTCCTTCTTCTTCTTCCACTTATCAAAGTTTTGGTAGAAGCTTTAGACACCAAATAGCCTACACCCAAACACATAACCCAAATCCCTAAATCAACAGCCCATCCCATTTTCTCCGCTTCAGACTCCATCTCAGCCGTCCATTCCACCTCCTCCCAATCTCCCTCTCCGTCGCTAGATTCTCCGCCGCTACAGGTGCAAAAACACAAGCCTTCGCCAGGTTCCCTCCCTTCCTCTCTCTCTTCAGGTATCTCCTCCAAACACTCAAACCCTATCTTATGCTTCCTCCTTCGTCTATGTTTCCTAGCCATCGTTGCCGTTGCCACGTGTCCCTCCGCCGCAACAACAACCTCCGCAGTTCCTTCCTCATCCATCTCACAGTCACACTCTAGTTTCCAATTCTCTCCTTCGTCTTTTCTAAAAATACCTTTTATCACCCTCTCTTCACTCATGTACACCTCGAATCGGATCCCATCCCATACCCGAACACGTTCTTTAGACCCGTAAATCAAGTCTCCTCCTTTGATGACCCTGTGGAGCGTAACGAAAGCTGGAGAATCGGGTCGGATCTTAGACCCATCGAGCTCGAACATCGAGCTCGAAAGCTGCTTCATTGAGTCGGGGTGGGTAGAGAAGAGTGAGAGAATCGGGTAAAGATTCTCGGGTGGGTAAACCAGTGAACCTGACGTAGAAAGCTTTAACCTTTAAGCTCTCTTTCTCAACATAACGTTCAAAATCCGTTGATCTACACATTTTTCTCTTTTGGGTTTAGTCTTTCTTTAGTTTAATTTGATCTAAAGTTGTGAAAGAATCGGCCTTTTTAAGAAACAGAGGTGGCGAATTGCGACTTGCTGTTTTGTTTGAATTCTAGGGGTGGCACGCGGTTTGGCTGCTCACGTGGACGTCCCGACGAAATTTTGTAATTGTTTATTTAAATTCAGGTCAAAAATCAATGTACGGTATATGGTGTGGCTTCGTCATCACGGCTACATGATTTGCATAAATACCAACAGCGACTATGATTGGCATGAAGGAACGTGGTTTCCCTTGAGTTTCACAATGAGTTTCACAAATACCAACAGCGACTATGATTGGCATGAAGGAACGTGGTTTCCCTTGAGTTTCACAATTTTGTGTCGACTACTCTCAACTTGTCTTCTACTCTTAACTTGTCTGATGCTTCCTTGTCGTTTCTTTTGGGTTTTGTACTTTACAGACGCACTAAAAATATCTTGTGTTTGCTCATTTTCTCTTCTTATACATAAATAAATTATATGCTAAATTTTTCTTTTTTGTAAAGGAAATTATATGCTAAATTTTAAACCATAGTTAAAATCGCATTTAAAAATAGATCGAACATAATTTACAAGAATCCTTTGTTACGATTGACAGCTTGAAAGTGATCGTTTGTACATGCATATTTGAAAGTCTCTTTTCTTTGATATGATATGTGTTACTTTGTTGTCTCTCCTATTAGTCCTATACATACAAAGTATTGTAAAAGGATACATTTCATTGATAGTAAGACTAGGGATTTATCCAAGAGGTGTACATGAATGTAAATGGAATGTAGGGGAAAACGGCTTAAAACGGCCTGTACAATGATCAATGGGGAAACCTACGGAAAACGGCTTAAAACGGCCTGTACAATGATCAATGGGGAAACCTACATCCTACATAACGAACCTGTGCCATGTAAATCCTTCATATATATTCCGTTAATAAATTTAACCCGTACATGCCCTCCGTTAGTCTATAATTTCGTTGACTTCGTCTAATCTCCTTTGACTGACAGATTAGTGTTAACAGAAAATTAAACTGTTAAATAGCCGTTAATGAGTCCCAAAACGACGTAGTTTCGTCACTAATTAAAAACCAAAAAAATAAAACGTCGTAGTTTTATTCTCTGCGTTTTAAAACCCCAATTTCTAATCTAAGGTTCTTATTTCACCCAAATCCTTCCCAAATTCATTGTTATCAAATCTCTGGAAATTTCTTAAACAATGTACAATGATCAATGGGGAAACCTACATCCTACATAACGAACCTGTGCCATGTAAATCCTTCATATATATTCCGTTAATAAATTTAACCCGTACATGCCCTCCGTTAGTCTATAATTTCGTTGACTTCGTCTAATCTCCTTTGACTGACAGATTAGTGTTAACAGAAAATTAAACTGTTAAATAGCCGTTAATGAGTCCCAAAACGACGTAGTTTCGTCACTAATTAAAAACCAAAAAAATAAAACGTCGTAGTTTTATTCTCTGCGTTTTAAAACCCCAATTTCTAATCTAAGGTTCTTATTTCACCCAAATCCTTCCCAAATTCATTGTTATCAAATCTCTGGAAATTTCTTAAACAATGTGTAATCTTCTTAAACATTTGTTGACGGCGGATAAGAAGCAGATTATGTCTATCCTTGACTCTGTTGGTCTCTCATTTTTCTGTTCGACCACATTCCAACTCCAGATCTGAGCTGGTCAGGGATCGTCGATTCCTGTTGAATCGGGTCGAGTACTCGCTAGAACTCCAGATCTGAGCTGGTCAGGGATCGTCGATTCCTGTTGAATCGGGTCGAGTACTCGCTAGTTTCACCGATTTCAATTTCAACCATGAATTTAGAAAACTGCAGATATTGTGAGTGAATTTGGTGGACTGGATAAGTATGGTTTTAGGTGTTTCTATTAGATTCATAGAGACGAAGAAACTGGAAAGATACTTAATTTAGTCTTCGTATGGGCTGATGATGGGGAGAAGTTGAAGGTTGATGTTCCTGTTGTTTACAAAGGATTGGATAACTGCCCTGGTTTTCCACTTTCTACACCTTGGCAATGGGATACTTTCAGTAGTGTTCTTATGTGAAGCTCATTGTTTTCTCATTCCTTGATTATTTAAGATGCTCATTGTTTTTGATATGATCTCAATTTTCCGATTAGGAGTTTCTGTTTCTGTTATCAGGGGGAAATCTGCGTTCAATCCGAAGCAGTCTGAAACTTTTAGGTCCAGCTGAACACATTCCATCTAAAATCGAAGTAGATGTGAGCAAAATCGACATCGAAGACAACGTATTATTGCAAGATGTTGTATTTCATCCATAATTGAAGCTTTTGAGCAAGAATGACACCATGCCTGTGTGTAAGATTGTAGCCACAAGCCCAGTGAAAGAATCAGAAGGTGTTCAAGCATAGGAACCAGTGTCGTTGAGAAGAGTGTTAATTTAATGTCTGTCGAAAGTTTATACCCTATAAAAGATCATTTGTGGAACTCTTGGAGCAAATATGCAATTTTCACAATAATCCATTTTAGAATTATCTTCTCATAAGGCTATCAAATATACTTTTTTTATTATTCATTTCTTTATTAGCTCCATTGGTTCCAGAAAGTGACATGGATGAGTGCCAGAAAGTGACATGGATGAGTGCCTGCTAACAAGTTTGGAGGACTGTTAACAAAGAAACTCTCACACTCATATCCAACAAAACTTGAGCTTTTAACTTCTCTTGCTTCCTTAAACCTATCCATCAAACGAAGCCCGATCTCCCCATATATCATACTCTTTAGCTTTCTCTTCTTTCACTTCCCGTCTTCATTTTACTCCTGCAACTCTCAAACCCTTGCAGGTTTTCTGTATATATGGATCTTAGCAGAGAATCCATTTCAGTGAATAACACAACATCAACAAGAACCGCAATTAAACATTTCTTTGTCCGGATCCAAAAGACTGGTTTTTGCAGATTGTGCAAGAAATTTCCAAAGATTTGATAACAATGAATTTGGGAAGGATTTGGGTGAAATAAGAACCCTAGATTAGAAATTTGGGGTTTTAAAACGCAGAGAATAAAACTACGACATTTTATTTTTTGGTTTTTAATTAGTGGCGAAACTACGTCGTTTTGGGATTCATTAACGGCTGTTTAACGGTTTAATTTTCTGTTAACACTAATCCGTCAGTCAAAAGAGATTAGACGAAGTCAACGAAATTATAGACTGACGGAGGGCATGTACGGGTTAATTTTATTAACGGAATATGTATGAAGGATTTACATGGCACAGGTTCGTTATGTAGGATGTAGGTTTCCCCATTGATCATTGTACGGGCCGTTTTAAGCCGCTTTCCCACAGCGACTATGATTGGCATCAAGGAACGTGGTATCCCTTGAGTTCCACAATTTTGTGTCTTCTACTCTCAACTTGTCTTCTACTCTTAACTTGTCTATGCTTCCTTGTCGTTTCTTTTGGGTTTTGTACTTTACAGACGCACTAAAAATATCTTGTGTTTGTTCATTTTCTCTTCTTCTTATAACTAAATAAATTATATGCTAAATTATATTGGGGCTTAGGATTGTTGAATCCGTAGACCAACCGCTGATAATTTACTGTAATAATTCTGCAGCTGTATTTTTCTTTAAAAATGACAAGTACTCCTAAACACATGGAGTTAAAATACAAAAACAAAGAGTATCATTTGAGCATTACTCCTAAACACATGGAGTTAAAATACAAAAACAAAGAGTATCATTTGAGCATATCAGAACAAGCGTGATGGTAGTAGATCCGTTAACTAAAGGATTACCATTCAAGGCGTTTCATTGGCGATGTAAAACATATTAGTATTATAAAGATAAAACCTTGTTATTATGATGGTGAAATGATGCTTATTATTATGTATATGACACCATGAATTCAATTAAAATAATGTTTATGTTTGATTATATATGTTATTATTGAAATAATCGTGCACTTATAGTTAAAAGATAACATATGGTCAATTTGAGAATTAAAATTTATCTCAATAAAGAGAATTTTGATAATTAAATTCATCTCAACAAAAAGAATTTTGAGAATTAAAATTCATCTTCATGAAAGGAATTTTGAGAAATAATGTTATCTCAAAGAAATGTAAAAGTGGGTTTGGTTAGTGATACATGGAAGAGAGCATGTCGCTTGAATGACGTGTAATTGTCATGATTCGATTTAGGCATGGACAAAAAACTCTAAATCAAAAACCCAAACCAAACCGACCATAAAAAAGTAGGAACCAAAACCGAACCGACTTCTTCAAATACTCAAATAGGTCTTGAATTTTAAGAACCTAAAAACTTGAAACCGAATTTGAACTGAACAAAGAACCGAATGGATACTCGAATTATTCCAAAATATTTTATTTGTACGTACTTTCAATTATAATATTAAGTATTTATATAAGAGACTTTTGAATTTTATGTTTAATTTTCGTTACTTTGTAATCATAAATATGTTTAAATCTAACAATTTTAATAATTTTAGATACTTTTAATAGTTTTCGTCCAAATGAGTAATCATGATTACGGGTGACTGCAAAATCCAAACTAAATGGAACCAATTTTTATTTTGGATACTAATTGGTTCCATTTTGTTAATAATCATATTGAATCAAAAAAAAAAAAACCAAAATAAACTGAACCAAAACTTAATGACTACCTAATAGATACTAGATTAGATACTAATTGGTTCCATTTTGTTAATAATCATATTGAATCAAAAAAAAAAAAACCAAAATAAACTGAACCAAAACTTAATGACTACCTAATAGATACTAGATTATTAAGAACCAAAACCCAAAATGAACCGAAGAACTGGACGCGGCCTTAATTCCAGCCTTAATTCGACCAGTTCTACTTTTAAAAGGAAATTGATGTAAAATCGTGCATTAAAGGACGTTCACCGTAAGTTTAGGAGGCGATCATAAAAGAGATTAGGGTTTCGAATTTTTACGGCGTTTGGATCACACTCTCACGGGCGATCATAAAAGAGATTAGGGTTTCGAATTTTTACGGCGTTTGGATCACACTCTCACGACGGGATGTCGTCGTCGTCGGAGGGTCATTCGGTAAAGGAAGTCGGAGGAGATGGAGAGGAGTTGGATCGGGTTTGTGATAACGTTGGCGATGGAGGAGATGGAGTTCATGTAGAGTTGGGCTCGGCTAGCGATGATGGTGTTAATGGAAGTGAGCGGAGTGCTTCAGTTGGTGATTCGGGAGAGACAGTGCCTCCAAAGCGTCTTTTCTCGGTGGTCGTGGCAAATCTGCCAAAGATTTCAAAGAGAGAAGTTTTGGTTGAAGAGGTGGATGGGGAGAAAGTAAGTTTTATTCTAGAAGATGTCTTTGATGATGTAAAACCGACTTGGTCGGAGCTTTTGATAGGACGTTTTATGGATACAGCCCCGAACTTTCGAGTGATTCACAAGATAGTGAATAGGATTTGGAATCTTGCGGGTTTAAAAGAGGCTAAGATTGAAGCTTTAAGGTTGGTGAAACCACAGTTAAATTCCATATTCGTCATCAAAAAACAAAGACAAAGGTGCTTAAGAGAAGAATGTGGAATATTCCGGGGATACCTATGACAGTGGAGAGATGTGCGCCATAGTCAGAGATAGTGGATGAAGTGGTTACTATTGTTCCTTTATGGGTGAAAATGAAAGGGGTTCCAAGAGGTTTATATAATGAGAAGGGATTGAGCTATTTGGCTAGTAGGGTTGGTGAGCCAAAGAAGTTACATATGGACACTGAACTTTGCATGAAGTTTGATGAGGCTAAAGTTTTAGTGGAGGTAGATGTTAAAGGTGAGCTTCCTATGAACTTTGCATGAAGTTTGATGAGGCTAAAGTTTTAGTGGAGGTAGATGTTAAAGGTGAGCTTCCTAAGACTCACAAGTTTCAGTCTAGGAGAGGACTTACGGCTTTGATCTCTTATTCTTACCAATGGTTACCCATGAAGTGTTCTATTTGCTCTAAATGGGGACACTCTTCGAAGTGGTGTTCGCAGAAGGTTGCAGAGACGATGGAGGGTGAATCTTTTGTGGCGGAGAAAGGGAAAGAAGTGGAGGAGGAAGTTGGTTCGAAGGTAGAGACGGATAGTGGGAAAGAAATTGTAAAGGAGACTGCGGTTGGAAGAGAAATGGTCTCTACACATCGTGGAGAAGTATCTGATGATGGAGCACTGGAGAAAACTATTTTTGAAAATCCTGTTTATGAGTCGAATGGGATTGTTCCTGTTGATGATTTGAGTGAACAATTGATTACGGCGAAACCGCCAGCTCGTAGAGATAGTGAGAGAGATTTAACGGGGAATGATTTTAGTTCTCCTTCAAGATTCCAATGTCTAGAGAATGAGAGAGAAGAGGGTGAGATTCCGGACACACGGTGGACAAAGAGAAGCTGCGTGTGGTTCCGGAAAAGTCACACTGGAATCAATTAATGAAACATCTCGGACAACGAGATCAAAGATGCGAGGTGGGAAACTAGCTGGTCGGGGACAGGGTGGGAAGAAGACAACCTAATGGTTGGGTTCTTCTGGAATGTAAGGGGATTTAATAAATCCTCAAGGCAGTTGGTGGTAAGAGATTTTCTAAATCAAAGTGGGATGAAGTTTGGCTGTTTATTAGAAACTCGGGTTCAAGAGCATCGGGTTTCAATGATACATAATAGGATAGGTCAAGAGTGGTCTTTACTACCAAATTATGAGTATCATGTGTTGGGGAAACTGTAGATGATATGGAAGGATGATGTCTGTATTACTCCGGTTTTCAAGAGTTTGCAGATGATTACAGTGTTGGTTGAGACGCGAGGGGTAGGTCCTTTCTACTGTACTTTTGTCTATGCTTCAAATGATGAAGATGAGCGAAATGTGTTGTGGAAGGATCTTCGCGATCATTATGATTCTCCTATGTTTCGTCGGAGGTCATGGATCATAGGGGGTGATTTTAATGAGGGTCTAGCCGTGAATGAGCATTCCTCTGGGCAGCCTATTCATGGATTGGCGGGTATGAGGGCTTTTCAGGATGTGGTTGAGCATTCCTCTGGGCAGCCTATTCATGGATTGGCGGGTATGAGGGCTTTTCAGGATGTGGTCAATCACTGTCAGCTGATGGATTTGCATTACTAGGGTCCAAAATTTACTTGGTGTAATCATAAAGAAGGGGAATTAATTTGTAAGAAGTTGGATCGTTGGTTAGTCAATGAGGAGTGGTCGAGAATTTTTGCACTTTCTTATAGTGTTTTTGAGGTAGGTTGGTGCTCAGATCACTTAAGAGGTCGCTTAATGTTTAAATCAGAGGAGGAAGCACGGAAAAAGCCGTTTAAGTTTACAAATATTATGATTAAGCAGAAGGAATTTTTACCTATGATCGAGGAGGTTTGGAGGGGTAATCGGGCTCTATTTATTTCCACGTCTGCTTTATATCTTTTCTCAAAGTACTTAAAGGCTTTAAAGGACCCTCTTAGGAAGCTAAGTAAGAGATATCTCCATGACATTAGTAAGCGTACAAAGGAAGCTTATGACGAGCTGTGCATAGCTCAATCTGCCACATTAAATGCGCCATCACCTTCAGCGATGCAGGAGGAGTCGTTGGCGGCGGTAAGGTGGGAGGTTCTGGTTGATCTTGAGGAACATTTTCTGCGTCAGAGATCAAAGTTGCATTGGTTGAAAGTGGGAGATCAAAACAATGCTTACTTCTATAAGTCTTTGACGGCTCGGAGAAAACAAAATGCAATATGGGAATTGACATGTATGGACGGTAGAGTGGTAACAGATATTGAGCAAATAAGAGCTGAAGCAGTAAGTCATTTTAATGGATTCCTGAATGAGCATGATTCTGAGGGGTATTATTTTCACGAGCTGGCGGATTTGATCAACTATCGGTGTGCTAGGGCAGAGATGGATGGGTTGTGCCAACCTGTTTCAGATGAGTAAATAAAGAACACTTTTTTTTCAGATGAAGAAATGGCTCAAACTGAACCAATCCTAAGGAGAAGCTCGAGGTCAAGAAATCCACCGGATTGGTGATGGAAAGGTTGGAGTAGTCAAGCTAATCATGTTGGGATCATGGGAGATGAGGTGGTTAACAAAGGGTCTACCTTAAGGGGGAAATATCCCATTGAAAGAGTTTACTCAGTA
>CM071716.1:59385420-59395604 GCA_036630335.1 Physaria fendleri | reverse complement strand
TATAATAATATAATGAAATTTTCGGAAAATGTTAAATTTTAAAATCTAAATTATTTGGTAATTCAATTTATTATGATTATATTTAGTTTTCTAAAAAAATATGTATAATAATATAATCGAATTTTCGGAAAATGTTAAATTTTAAAATCTAAATTAGGATGAACATTTTAGATGATACTCATAATTAAAATATTAAATTTTTAATGTAAGATAAGTTAATTTTCAATAAATTAACATTTTTATTTTAGAATGTTTAATAAAAAAATGAAATATTTACATAATAATAATAATTTAAAAAATGTTAAGTATCGTAACATGTATTATTGTAGTTGCCTATAAATTGAATATATTTTATTCGTCTCAATTCATCTTGCAAACAAGATTATAATGTTACACGCTCCAGCCGCGGTTCTTGAAAATTTAGCTGATCTCGGAGTTGTGTTTGACACGAACGTATATAGAAGCGGATGTCAGCTATAATTTAGAATGAGTAGGAGACTAACTAGATTTAAAACAGAGAGGAAGATCTATGTCTAGAACGAATAGGAGACTAATTAGGTTTATAAGGGAGAGAGGAAGGAGACATTGTTTTTATAAAGTAGGGTATAGAATCGTGATTAACAAATGAATAGAGTTGAACAAAGATAGAGAGGAAGGAGACATTGTTTTTATAAAGTAGGGTATAGAATCGTGATTAACAAATGAATAGAGTTGAACAAAGATGGTATCAAGACTACTTTCATAATGAAAACTTCAGAACATGGTGTCCATCTCCTTAAGGAGAATCACTTTTTATATGATGGTTAGTTAAATATTTTAATCTTTTTCGTTCTTATTGGTTAAATATCTTCATCAACTGAGGAACCGTCATGGGTGGCATAGAGATGATGCACTAAAACCATCTAGCAGGGTACGCACCGTCTTTGGATGGGCAGGCTTATGGTTCAGACTACACTTGAAGTGACACATGATTTTCTTCATTGAACTTTTATACTTATATGGTTTTGTTTGATTTCTTTTTCTAATGCTTTTAAATTTGTTAATAAAAAAATTATTTTAACCAAATTTATTCTTTTATTT
The DNA here is from genome assembly GCA_036630335.1 of Physaria fendleri. NCBI lineage: Eukaryota > Viridiplantae > Streptophyta > Magnoliopsida > Brassicales > Brassicaceae > Physaria > Physaria fendleri. Next base: position 59,394,524 of record CM071716.1, on the reverse strand, counting down.
TGCCAATAAAATTAGTGTTTTAATCTGAACACATAAGTAATTATTATATTAAGTTTGGTTGTCTATTATTTTAATCTATCTATTTTACATATTTATCTAACTTAATAAAATTTAGTTTTTTAGGAAAATACTATATACATTATTATTATTTTTCAAAATTTTGTCGATTGACTATGTGAAAGAGTTATAATTAAAAGAATTATAACTGAGAATTGCAATTTTAAAATTATGTTACAGTATCAATAGAATATATATAAAATTTTTGAGTTTTGTGTGAGAAAAAGTGTTACAATTAGCCAAAAAATGGGTATCTATGATTTGAATACACTAAAGAAGTTAAAAAGATTAAATAAACATAATAACTATGATAACGAGTTAATCATACTAAAGAAGTTAAAAAGATTAAATAAACATAATAACTATGATAACGAGTTAATCATTTAACATTTCTAATACATTGTAAATCTTGAAATATGTCATCGATTTTTAATAATTTTAAAAATATTTTAAATATTAATATTTTAAATTAAATATAAAGAATTATTTCTATCGATTTAACTAACAAAACCCGTGCATGGCACGGGTCCATTAACACTAGTATAATATATAGTTTTGTATGGTAAAAATCGGACCAATCAGACCAATTTTCGAAGAATCCTCTATTTTTTCTTTCATACTTCAAAAGTTTATGCATAAGACCTATTAAATAACTCTTCCTTATTTCTTGGTGGAGACCATTGTTGAACCAGTGATATCTTACAATTTAATTTCGTGATGACCAGTAGAGAAATAAGAGTGAATGCGGAAGAGAATAAGATGATTGTTTTTAGAATTAATTATGGGAAATAGCATCTTTTTGTCAAACTTGTGAGAAATAGCATGTTTGACCAGTCAACAAAAATTTTGTGGGATCTACGTTGGTTATTTACCGGCGTACCCACGACTAGAAAACTTGTGATGCTGGTGTTCGGGCTGCTGGTGTTCGGGACTACTGGTTTTCGAAAGATTATTAAACAAATGACGTGATTAAACAAACCTTGTTTGATCAAAATCGTGGTTTTTGACAGATTATTAAACAAATCACCACATATTATTTTCGAAAACTCTGGGTTTTTGCGAATCGCACGTGATTTACGGAATACCAGCACGAAACGGCGTCGTTAACTCACTGCGCTCAGAAAACCAAAAAAAAAACACACGGGATATTATGGTAAACAGCCAAACACGTGTCATCTCCTTATACGTCGCTTTTTTAAACCACTCATGCATTTGAGCTGCGAGTTTCAAATACCCAACTTCCCGATCGGACCGTTTTACAAACATAACTACAATCTTCAACTGACTATAAAGAACACAGAAGACCATGTAATAATAACTGATTGGCTCGACAAGCACGCCCCGAAGTCTGTGATCTATGTGAGCTTCGGGAGCCTTGCAGATATTGAAGAGAAGGAGTTTCTCGAGATTGCTTGGGGCTTAAGAAACAGTGAACGACCGTTTTTGTGGGTTGTTAGGCCCGGGTTAGTCAAAGGGAGTGAGTGGCTAGAGGCACTGCCTAGTGGGTTTGTGGAAAATATTGGGCAGAAGGGACCGAAGTCTGTGATCTATGTGAGCTTCGGGAGCCTTGCAGATATTGAAGAGAAGGAGTTTCTCGAGATTGCTTGGGGCTTAAGAAACAGTGAACGACCGTTTTTGTGGGTTGTTAGGCCCGGGTTAGTCAAAGGGAGTGAGTGGCTAGAGGCACTGCCTAGTGGGTTTGTGGAAAATATTGGGCAGAAGGGAAAATTTGTGAAATGGGTGAATCAAAAAGAGGCCTTGGCTCATTCTGCGGTTGGAGCGTTTTGGAAATGACGTGATTAAACAAATCTTGTTTGATCAAAATCGTGGTTTTTGATAGATTATTAAACAAATCACGACATATTATTTTCGACGAGAATCGCATGTGGTTTTCGGAATACCAGCACGAAACGGCGTCGTTAACTCACTGCGTTCAGAAAATCAAAAACAAACACGCTAGGGTATTATGGTAAACAGCCACACACGTGTCATCTCCTCATACGTCGCTTTTTACTGGGCCCACGTCAATGTTAATTCTTACAAACTCATAAAAAGGTATGCTATTTCTTAAAATTAACCCATTATATTAACCTATAAAAATTAACTTAATTTAAGTGACAAAAATCGTTTACTATTATTAATAAGTTTTTGACTACTCAAACCATCACTAACTCTAATTCTTGAAATGAACTTATTCTAGTATAAACCAAACCTTGATACAAGGAGCAATAACTTATGTATAGCGTGCCCATTTCTCTTCTATCAAATAGAATATAACGTAGCTTCGAATGCAGCTATTTAAAAATCAGCCATAGACTTGCAAGCTGGTCAATTCGGTTGTAAACCTTGTCCTCAAGAACCGACTCAATATAGATAACCAAATCTCTTTAGAGTATCTGCAACTAAAAAAGAAAAGATGACTCTGAAATTCCTCCATCTCATTACAATGAATGCACGATGCATCTATAAGTGAATTCCATAGCTTGACTTCATCATTTGTAGAGTCGATTCAGGTAAGAATAAACGAAAACTTGGGTGTTAAGTTTTAAAACCAAACAGTTCTCTACAAGTCAACCCGCAGTGGGGAGAAAAGTAATTCCACATGTGTTTAGTGCTGAAGCCACATATATAATTTAACATGGTTACACAACGCAAAGGCTGCCATAACCTAAAGGGAAAAAGAACGGTAAGGGCATCTCCATCAAGGAGTTCTTGAAGAGTATCATAAAAAAAATTTAATACTAAAAAATTAAAAAGAAAGAAACCGAAAGAGAATCGGTCCTTCATTAGGTACTTTAAGAATTTGTTAAGATCCAGTTTTTACAAGCTGTCTCATTCTAAGTGGTTCAACCTTTTTATTATATATTTTAGTTTAATTAAATAGATATATGTATTAAAATACTAGTTTTCTTTAGTTTAGAATCCATACTATGGATGGAGCTGCTCTAAGGTCGAATGAAAATGAAGATAAACATATTGAGAAGCATCAAGCATGGCGAGTGATAGACAAACTGAAAATTCTGAGAAATTTGGAAGAACTTTTCAATTTATGAAAGAGAAACAAGAGACATAAACTCTTCATCTAATTCTAGAGCTTCCATATATTCTGGAACAAGACATACCTCCAAATCTATACTTCCCCCACCTTCCCTTCCTGGGTAAGCAGATACCTTTCCATCAAACTTTAGTGCATAGCCACTTCTAAGTGTCACTGCTTTACCCATTCCAAATTCACAACCGTACTTGTTAAACCTCGGCGAACTTCCCATCATAACACTCGTCGGATCGACAAGTTGATCCAAATGGTAAATGATAGGAGACTTTAACCACTGATCCATTATTTGAGATACTTTTTCACTAGTATGTTCAGCTACCGCTTGATGTACTTTCAAAGCAGCCCATCCAAGATCATTCTCCAACAGCTCACCAGCTTTTGCAGTTGTTTTCAAAACAGAGAGGCAGGTTCCAAAGTAGTCCTCGTGAAGCGGTGTATACACTTTTGCTCTGCTGTTAGCAGCTAGCTTGCAACTTGTTTCTTGATCAAGAGGTAAGCGTCTTGCCCTAGTTATACATCTCCATATAACTGCGGTTAGTGATTGGAAAGATGAAATGGATGTTGTTCCACATATTTGGTTCACCTTTTCTTTAAGCGATTTTATGGTTTCTGATGAGAAACAAAACATTCTCCCCTTCAGAAGTGGAGATTCGTAGGGTCTGATAAATTCATCAGGATGGCTATACGGAAGGGAGAAAAGAGGACCGTATCCTTCAGGGATGAACCGCTTTAAGACAGGTGGATTCTTAAGACGCAAGTCATCAGTTGTGTTGTTCTCCTGTCTTTGGAAGATTTCGGACCAAGCGGTAAAGAACTTCCAGAATGAGGAACCATCTCCCAACATGTGGTTCATTGACATTCCTATGAAGATTCCATCTCCCAACATGTGGTTCATTGACATTCCTATGAAGATTCCATCTACCAATTCTGTCACCTACATTTATAATCGAGGAGGTTGTTCAACTTTTATTTAACTTGGGTTGTTCTAAACAAAGAATCAAAGCTGGTCCAATCGGACAGGAACCAGGAAAAAGACCCGAGTGTATCAAACCAAAATGGTGAATCAAAATATAACCTACAAACTAAAAATCCTTCTTAAGTGGGATAAAGAACAAACCTGGACTGATAAGAGGCTCATGGTGTGTCCATCATGATTCACAGCTTTGTGGTGGTCAAAGAAAGACATGACCACCGAAGGAACATACTTGGAGTCCACAATGTCTGCAACACATAAATCTGAGGTCGCGTAGATAAACCCAGCGCCAGGGCTATTGTTACAATCAACAAAAACAGAATACGATTTAGGGTTTTCTGTTGTCACCGACGAGAGGCGACCTGCGAGAGGATAGAAATGGACGAGCGTGACAGCGAGAGATTCTCTCAGCTTCTCAAGCAGAGTGCCAATTGAGTCAAGTGATGGCTTGTGAAAGAGGAGACCTTTTTGAATGTGATGACCAGAGAGCATTGCGTAGTCCCATGGCGATAAATAGTATGCTTGCTTTGATTCCTCTAAGATTGTTTTGGGTTTCACAAAGCATTTTGAGACGATTTTAACTGTTGGTGAAGAATCCATAGGTAAGTATGAGGCCAAGTGGCCTTTCTTGGATGCATATATGGACATGTTACAACAAATTTTTTTAGTTGGAACCTGGAAAGTCAACTTATCTGAGTTTTCTGAAAAGTCCAAACAACATTTTGAGACCGAAGAGTTGGTGGTGACGTTAAGACAATTAAAGAAAACATAAGAGTTGGTGGGTTTTGTTTTCTTCTTCGTTGTTGGTCAATGGATCGGTGGATCAACGTGTTGTCTGGTCTTATCCGGATGTCATATAATATATAAGTAGTAGAGTTTTACATAAGGTTTTTATTTTCTATGAATAATATTGATATGGAAAAGATTTGTCCGATAAGAAATAAGGCCATAACCAATGGGGTAAAGTCGAGGGGATAGCTACATAATATCTGGGGTATCATGGCATATTGTTTTCAATCGACTATGTATCAGATATGGCAAAATCGTAACATGGTGGAGGTCGAAAATCAGCTTCTACTCTTGCTACTAAGGAGATGGGTTGTAGCCGCTATTGAGATGGGCTTCAGCTGTGGTTTTGCATTCGAGGAGTTTTAAGACGCCACAACGTTGTACTCTTTTTTAGGTATAGACATTTCGGATTTTGGGTTGGGTTCGGGTCGGATTTTTCGGATACATATAAAACATATCCATTCGAGTATTTTTATAAATCGGATCGGGTTTGGTTCGGATCTTTTAGGGTTTGTGTATTTTAAATAATTCGAAAATAATCTTAAAACCCCGAAAACCAAAAACCAAAAACCCAAAATAACCTTAATATTCAAAAATACCCGAAATATCATAATATTATAATTGTTTTTTATTTTATAAATAAAATTATATTTATCTTATATAAACAACTAATTTCTCGATTTATTTTATAGTACTTGATTCATACTAATTTTGTTTTCCCATTTATTATATTATATTTAATCAAATTTTTTATATTATAAATTAATAAATTTTAATAGTAACAATGTTATAATTAATTTCATTTTCAAAATTTTAATTTTGTGATGATATTTTAATATGTTTATATTACATATATATTTATTTGTTAATTGTGATATGCACTTACCATAAATTAACATAAGTATTTCTTTGTGATATACACTTACCAAATATTACTATATTATATGTATATATAATATAGTTATATTTCGGGTACGGGATTTTCCGGTTCAGGTTCAGGTTCAGGTTTGGATTTTCGGGTTTACGAAAAACATACCGGTTTAGGTACTTATATATTTCTGTTCAGATTCGAGTCGGATTTTTTCGGTTGGGGTTTGAATCAGATTTCAGATATTTTGCCCATCCCTACTAGTTATAGGTTTTTTGTCCATACCGATTTTCTTTGACAAGGTTTTAATGAGTGGTTGGTTGGTGCACTTTAAGAATTATACTGGTTCTCAGGTCTTATACAAAATTTTAGACATTCACCAAAAATTCCCAAATTTTAGTGACCCATATTTTTAACATTTTATCTCACAATTATATAAATATAAAATTATTAGATAGAAAAACACCACCAAATTGTTAAGATAATCTAGTTGTTAGGTGGTCGATTTAATTTTTTAAAGGACCCTAATTCGAATCATTCCATTTACATAATTTTATTTTATTTATATTAAAAATTATACATATTTTTCAAATTTCGCCTCAGATCCCCGAAACTTTCAGACTAGCCCTACTAATTCTAAAGTTTCTTTTCTGATTTTGATTTACATCTTTAATCAAAACTCTGTTGGAAAATTTTTTTGAATGAATAAAATTTATCATTCATAATAAATAAATAAAAATCATCACGGTTCTGATTAAAGATCTCCACCATGAGCATATCCTGCAGACCATGGGGATCGACAATCAGGCTCTACAGTTCATGGAGGCTATCAAATTAGGCATTATATGTATTGGTGCCTACCCGATATATCCTAAGCTGGTAAGGCAATGTCTGGCCTCTTCTGTAGTTGGTTATGACATTCCAAGCCTTCCATTGGCTACTGAAGGGCATCTAATTTTCTTCTATCGCGGACGACGTTAAGAGATCAGCCTCTGGGACTTTTGTGATGTCTTTGGCTTCGATCGTGAAGTCGAGACATGTTCATTTGATGAGGAGGTTTGTAACAAAATCCAGCCGGTCTGGTACGACATAGCTTCAGGGATCTTTTAATAGACAAAGCCAAAGCACTCACAGATCAGGAACTCGATTCTAAGGGTCGTCGCAAGACTTATCTCATTGACACTGTTCGAGAAGTCTGAGCCAGGAGAAGTCAGGTTCGATGAACACTACCTTCCGAGTTTGGGTTTAGGAGAGGACATTTTTCAGGATATAGTCGGCAAGGAGGTTAGACTCGGGTGAGTCAACCTCGATGCTGTTTTCGTTGAGCGTATTGCTTCAAGAAAGCTATGCGTCATGGGGAAAAAGAAGATGAAGTAGGGGAGGACATAGAGTAGGGAGCCGCGTGTAACTAGCCAGTTTTACCTTGATCACGAGTAGTTGGCACACTTTCACATTTTCCATATCGAAGGAGCAGATCAAGGTGTATATCGGTTCAGTTCTCCGATTGCTATGGTATATTGCAGGCTACCAAAGCTGAATGGGCTGCACTAGATACCGAGGAGCATGTTCGGTTCATGCTTCCGGCTGCTGAGAGATGCACCAGTGAGGGCTACGATATAGCCACAGCTCGAGGACAATAGCCTAGAAGTGGATCTGCACAACGCCAGGCCAAGGATGCGGATGTTGACCATTTCCAGATGCCGGAGTATGATGACCGATATCGTCCTATGTCGCCTCCTTATGACGCCTTTTCAGGCGAGCGCAGGACTTATGAGAACTCCAACATAGCCATGAGATGGAGAGGATATTTTGGAGAGAACTTAGGCACATCTCTCAGTGCTGTTGCCGAGTTTCCGACGTCGCCGCTCCTACGCCCGACCGAACCAGAGCCGCCCGACCAAGCTCTAGCCATGACGCTCCACCACGAATGTCTACCTATTGCAGCGGTGCCGAAAGTGATGACGAGGTCGTCGAGGTAGCCCGAGAGACCAGGGGATGCAAGATGATTCAACACTCATCTGATAACGAGTGAGCGTTTGCAGAGCACTGTAGTATTTATTTCCTCTGACTCATGTTGATGTATTTTTCTTTATGAGACTGATCTTCATAACCTATGTATTCTTTTTATTTATTTGATAGCAGTTTTGCATTTACATGTCTTTTTCCTTCTTTTACATGATGAGGACGTTGTCATTTAAGTCGGGGGAGACACTTTGTACCATACTAAAATGTTCCCTTATTTTGCAGACTTTAGTTTCTTTTGGTTTTCGGAAAAAGTTTATTCAAATTATATAAAAAAAATTGTTTTCGTTTTTCAAATAAAAGGTTTTTAATAAAATCATGGGTTCAAACCAAAATTCTTTTATAAAATTTGAATTTTTCTCTTTGTTTTTCCAAATAAAGATTTTTAATAAAACCTATTTCCCTTTTATTTTGCAAGAATAACGGGTTTTAACAAAATATTAGATGATACCCCGCGCCATGCGCGGATTTATTTGTATTATAGATGTTAAATAATATTTGTAATGATATAGTTTATAAATATTCTAAGAAAAAAAACCTATTTACCCATGAACTATTGACATATCATAATATTTTCTCACGAACTATTGTCCTCTTTCTAAATCCCCATGAAATCAAAGTTGCATACTTATTTACCAATGAAATTGAAATTTAAGCTTTCAATTTTGTGGGCAAGTAAGCCTGCAACTTTCATTTCAGGGGCAAATAAGTCTGTAACTTTGATTTCATGGGCAAATAAGTCTACAACTTTGATTTCATGGAGATATAGAAAGAGGACAATAATTTGTGGGAAAATATTATGATATGGCAATAGCTCGTGGGTAAATAGGTTGTTTTTCCTTATTCTAATAATTAAATCATAATGACATGTTCGTAAATATGGTGGTAAATATGTGTTTTTCCTTATTCTAATAATTAAATCATAATGACATGTTCGTAAATATGGTCCGTGAGAGTGATTCTTGCGACGACACCTAAGCGTTTTTGCTTTTCAAATAATATATAGGAGAAGATTAGAAATATGATTTTTTAGTGTTTGTTAAATAGATATGTATTAATTCCAAATTCTATAAATATGTAGCAAGTTAATTAAAAATTCCAAAAAATGTTTTGGATAATTTATTCTTTAATTTTCGTAATTAAATTAAATTAAATTTTAAAAGTATTTTTCTAAAACTTAAATATATTTACTGTTTTAATCAGTTTAAAATTAATAAAATAATATTGTAATGATATACTTATAGTTATTCTAATAATTAAATCATAATGGCATGTTCGTAAATATAGTCCGTGAGAGTGATTCTGGCGACGACACTTAAGCGTTTTTGCTTCTCAAATAA
>CM071716.1:59356247-59371296 GCA_036630335.1 Physaria fendleri | reverse complement strand
GTTTATTTTGTTAATAGATTTTCAAATTATGGTGTATTTTGGGGACGACAAAGTATAGGGTTTAATTAACATTTTTCCCTATCAATAAATATTATTGGGGAAAAACAAGCCTTTACACACTAAACCAGATGAACCAATGGTTCAGCAAAACAAAATTAAATCAAACCAAGAGTACAAAGACTACAGACATAAAAGCAGAACTTTCGACAATTAGCAGAACAGCCACAACAAACCTTCACAAACATAACTTCAAATCTTAAAAATCTTATCACACATTTCAAACTTGGAAGAAATTTATCAATTTATGAAAGCGAAACAAGAGACATAAACTCTTCATCTAGTTCTAGAGCTTCCATGTATTCTGGAACAAGACATATCTCCAAATCTATACTTCCCCCACCTTCCCTTCCTGGGTAAGAAGATACCTTTCCATCAAACTTATGTGCATAACCACTTCTAAGCGTCAATCCTTTACCCATTCCAAATTCACAACCGTACTTGTTAAACCTCGGGGAACTTCCCATCATAACGCTCATTGGCTCAAAAAGCCGATCAATATGGTAAATGAAAGGTGACTTTAACCATTGATCAATCATTTGAGATGCTTTTTCACTAGTATGTTTAGCTACAGCTTGATGGACTTTCAAAGCAGTCCATCCAAGATCATTTTCCAATAACTCACCAGCTTTTGCAGCTGTTCTGAGTGTAGTGATACAGTTTCCAAAGTAATCCTTGTGAAGCGGTGGATACATTTTTGCTCTGTTGTCAGCAGCTAGTCTACAACTTGTTTCTCGATCGACAGGTAATCGCCGTGCCCTAGTTATACATCTCCATACAACTGCGGTTAGTGATTGGAAAGATGAAATGGAGGTTGTTCCGCATATTCGGTTCACCTTTGATTTAAGCAATTTTATGGTTTCTGATGAGAAACAAAACATTCTCTCCTTCAGAACTGGAGAAGTGTAGGTTCTGATAAATTCATCCGGATGGCTATAGGGAAGGGTGAAGAGGGGACCGTATCCTTTAGGGATGTAACGCTTTAAGACAGGTGGATTCTTAAGAGACAAGTCATCCTTTGTGTTGCTTTGGAAGATTTCGGACCAAGCAGTAAAGAAGTTCCAGAACGAAGTACCGTCTCCCAAGACGTGGTTCATTGACATCCCTATGAAGATTCCATCTATCAATTCTGTCACCTACACAAGTGTACAATCCTATAAATTCATAATCAAGTAAACAAGGAACTACAAGTCCTTGTAAATGGGATAAAGAACAAACCTTGACTGATAAGAGACTCATGGTGTGTCCATCATGATTCACAGCTCTGTGGTGATCAAAGAAAGACATAACAACAGAAGGAACATACTTGGAATCCACAATATCTGCAACACATAAATCTGAGGTCGCATAGATAAATCCAGCGCCAGGGCTAGTGTTACAATCAACAAAAACAGAATACGCTTTTGGGTTTTCCGATGTAACCGAGGAGAGGCGACCACCGAGAGGGTAAAAATGGACAAGCGTGAGAGCGAGGGATTCTCTAAGCTTCTCAAGGAGAGTGTCAATGGAGTCAAATGATGATGACTTGTTAAAGAGAAGACCTTTTTGAATGTACTGAACAGAGATCATTGCGTAGTCCCATGGGGATAAATAGTATGGTTGCTTTGATTCCTCTGGGATGCTTTTGGGTTTGACAAAGCATCGCGAGACGATTTTAACTGATGATGATGAATCCATTGAGGAGGTATGAGGTCTTGTGGCCTTACCTGGATTGTATTTATGGACATGTTAACAACAAAAAATTTTAGATAGAACCTCGAAATTTCCATAGTTTTGGACTTTTCCGTAAAGTAGGTGGTAGAAGAGTTGGTGGTAGAGTTGGTGGGTAATAAATTACATTAATAGTAATACCATTTGTGAAGTGATGTCATTTTACTAAATGAACAAGCTATATCATCAATTGGGCTGATCGTTTAAGTTAGGCCCACTAAGCATTTGTTTTTGCCTTTTTTTGGTCTTGAAGTGTTTTCTTTCAGGTTTTCTTAATTGTCACCAAAACAGGTCAAGTTTTTTTTTGGTGCAGGTGTACTTCTGATCGTACATTCACTGAGGAAGGGAAGACTTACCTAGGGGAAGGGGAGTCTCCAAAGGTGTAGATCAGATTGGTTGTTGTTTTTTGGAAGTGTGACCTGAAAAGTTTGTCAAAGCAGTGAGTAAAGCTTGATAATTAGAAGAATAAATCAGGCTTAAGTGACAGAAGAATCAAGTGGAATCTTATCTGTTTATTGAGCAGATTAGGTACTGTTAGTTGCATTGTTGCTATCCTCACCTGAGACAAGTCAAATCCATTAGTCAAAGGAGTTTTCACTAGGAGTGGAAGGAACCAAAAGGAGTGTGAACTTAAAGATCTTACCATACATGAAGGAGTTGTTGCTGGTAAAGTGGTCATATTTCCACTTGGAAACCTCAGTCCTCAGCCAGATGAGGTTAAGCTCGTTAACAGATTTGCAAAATTCAAGAGTTATCTTCAGAGGGAAACTCAACAGCTAAATCATAAAATTCAGTAGATCAGAGTAGGAGAAGCTTCCAAAATCAAGGCCATGGACAATATATAAAACTGAAGGTCGGATTATACAGAAGAATCTTTTGCAAAAATAGGGTGAGGAGTACTCAATACTAAAATGGAATTCAAAGACTCAGAGGTAATGGCCACGGTTCAGGAGTCGATGATTTTAGGTTGAAGATGAGCTATCATAAATTAATACAAAAGATATCAGGTTGAGTCTCAGATCAATTCAGTTGTAAAGGTATTGGAGTTCATGGCAAGGAGGAGTAAAGGAAAGTGCTTACCAGGTTTGTGCAGGAGGCTTGGCTTAAATTCTGGACCAGAGAAGCTTCGTTCCCATGGCGGCTCAAGCAAATTCAGAGGAAGACAGTAGAAGGCAAATGTTGAAGAAGGCTGTATCGTGAATAAATCGAAAGGAAAAGGTTGAATCGGTGCTCTGTCTCAACGGATTGAACGATGGAGGCATATCGTCATTACGATCTCCAAGCAAGTGACGCTTGCAAAAGGGGTTTATTGAAGACCAACGAGTACCGGAAATGCTGGATTTGGGTTAATTGTTGGGCCTATTTCTCCTCGTGGGCTTGGCAGGTTTAGTTACTTGGGTTTATTAGTTGATTATTACGTGATATATATATAGCTCTCACTCGAACAAGGTTATAAAGTTTTAATTGATTTATGGATGTGATATCTATTTTATGAAGTCTTAATCCTTTAAATCTTTTTAAAAATTACAAAAGACAAAATAAATCTTGTGGTATATCACATACTAATACTCGAACTAATTATCTTTGTATTTTCTCACTAATATGTTAATTAAATAAACACAATCAAATTCAAAACTTTCAAAAAAAAAGAAACTTGTACAATAGGCAATCATGAAGTGGGCAAAACAGCCCACACAGGACATGTGGAATTGGTTATGTAATAAATAAATAAGAGTGGACCATTACTAAAACATTTTTATCAAAGCTATGAAGTAGTGATTAGTGAACCTATCTAATATTAAGAGTTGATTGCTTAACACATTTAGTTAAACATTGTGAATTAAACTCTAAACCATTCATTTCTCCTAATTAGTATCATAGAAGTGGACCATTATCAAAATTCGGTATCTTAGCACTATCTAGTATCTATAATAGCCACATGGACCACCATTTAATTTGCAGCCACTTTTCATTTTGACTTTTTTTTTATTTATTTATATATTTATAAATTTGTTTACATGAAAATTATTTTCAATTCATAAACTTCATTTTCAATAGTATGGGTATCATCTACATCCATTAATTACATATGCACTAGATTTGATCTTTTATATCCAAATACATTTAAGTATAAATTTCTTTTTTTAAAAAAATAGAATTTGACTTTTAAACCCAAAAAAAAAAAAAAAATTTTTAAACCAAAAAAAAAAAAAAAAATAGAATTTGACTTTTCACATCTGACATATACTTTCCTTTCAAAAAAAAAAAAAAATATATATCTACTTTAAATTTCACTAATTAATCATATAGAAGTCGGATGTCAAGAGTTTGATTAATCAGAGCCTAAAATAATTAAAACCATAGGAGTTTTATTGAATATGGTCCGCAAAACATGCCCTAGTGCATTTGTTATTATATTAGAGTTTGATTGGACATTGCATGCAAATCACACCATTGGTGCATTCCACTACCAATTCAATAAAGAAACAAAAATTGTGAATCCAAATTTTTCCTAGACAAAAAGGAAAAAAAAAAAAAAGGGATCCATCTTGTTATTTGTCCTAATAGAAGTATCTCAAATTGGAAGAGCTTACGTATATCTGTATATCCATTTCCAAAACAATATTATCAAACCACAAACCAAAATTTTTATGGTTTAAAGGTAGACGATCTTAACTTTTAGGAATAAATAAGATAATTTTCTTAAAAGTGGTTTTTCAAGTGGACTCGAATTCGTCACCCATTAAAAACAGGTGAGGCGTCTTACCTCTAGGTCACGCCTCATAACTAATGCCTAATGTTGGTATGATATTTTCTCCATGTACGTAAAACAATCGTATGTATGACATCTACTAATCTCTATTATAGCTTGTTAATATAGCTAGTGATTCAATTTCTCAAAATTGAAAATGAAGTCTTCTGGAACACTTATCTTATATCATGGGTTGATCATTTCCACAAATCATAACCAAAGAAAAATGTTTACCGACTTTAGTAATAACCAAAAAAATGTTGGGAAGTATAAAGACGATGTTGTTTTTGTTGTTTTCTAAACAACTTATATTTTTGTCTTCTTTGTCTAAATAATTGGAAGTTAATCCTTTTCATCAATACTATATATCAAAAGATGATTTATGACATAAACAACAGCGAACATTTAAACCCAAGAAAAACCGACGACTACTAGTTAATAGGGAGTCAATATCATGCATGGTTCTAGAGCGTAGGGTATAAAGTAATCATTTAATTAAAATACAGAATGTCACATGACTTAAGAATGTTGTTGATCTATATTATCATCAGTTCGTGCTGCCCAATTAATTATTCTAATTACTCCTAATACGATTATGCAAATCTACTCTTCGTATATTTAAAAGGCTTTCCATTTAAATAATGAGTTTTCAGAATTCCTTTCTAGTAAACTTAATGACATTGATGGGAATATATTGTGTAACAAAATTAAAATTTATCGTTAACACTCTCAAAATATTAAAATTAAAAACACACACCATTTTATAAATAGAAAGTGAGTAGGAGGAATAATATTACCAAAAATGACATAACACATCATCGAACTATTCATTGTGTACACAGTCATCTAGAATAATAAGTTTCACAACTTGATGTCAGTTTACCAAATTACCCTTCCTTCGCTCTGTTCATAGCCAGATCGGTCCATGGGTTAGTACTATTACCCGTTTCGGTCCTCCTCAAACCCAATCCCATACCCGAATTATCCCAACCCGACCCGTCAAGCATGATTTGTAGTAACAGAATTTTGTGTTTGGTGAGTCACAGCGTGGACACTTTAGCTGTTCTTGCTCTGCAAATTCTGGTTGTTGCTGTTGTTGTTGTTGTTTCGCCATCATCGTCTGATAATAAGCTGCTGGATCCTGCATTTTTCTTCTCTTTTCTTGCTTCCCAGAGAGTTTAACAAATTCCCAAGAAAAAAAAACTTTCTTTTGACAATATCTGCAAACCTGTTAAAAAGATAAGAACAGAGATCGAATCTTTTAGATATTAGATAGCAATTCCCAACTGGGTGATTCGAAATCAGAAGTTTGGTATCAGTCTATCAGAGAAATAATTAAGATAATTTAAGAGTATTTTCTCTCTCTCTAAAACTGAGAGAGAAGGAGATAAGATGAAGCAGGAGAAAGAGAGAAGTGTTGGGTTAAAGTCTAAACAACAAGACAAGCTTGTGAGCTGTGGTATGTGACCAGTCTTATAGGACAACCCAAATTACAAGATCAATTCTCTCATACGTCATCTTCTTCTTTATTTTTATTCATTAATTATGTTAATTATAATTTTGTAATCAGAAAACAAAAAATTGGTGTTGGGACGTGCTGTTCGGTTTTTCGGTCTGGATATGGTTCGGTTTTTTGTTTTTATGGTTTTATAAAAATGAGATCATATAAAAATCATATGATATTTGGTTTGAATATAGTTCGGTTTTTACGCCTTTTGGTTTTATAAAATAAACCATATAAAATCACATATAATTTGGTTTGGTTTGGTTTCAGTTTGGTTTTAATTTTTAAAAATTATTCCATGAAATTACTAAAATTATAAACAAAATTGCACAGTACACATATTTATAAACTTATGCAAATAACTAAAAAATTAACAACGTGATACTAAAATTACGTGATTTTAATACAAAGTTACTGAATGAGAAAAAAAACACAAAACTACAGAAGTAAAGACCAATTAGGACAATGTCTTAGTCCTTAGAGATTATGCACAAATAATTTCAAATTAGATGACTTTACCTTCTGGACAATGGGAGATGAGATTAACGGAGTCTATTTCGATAGAGAGTCTTGAGAAATGATGATATCCATGAAATTGAAGAATCTACTTTGTTGGAATGACTTGATCGATTCAGATTCGATCCGGGGGAACGAGTGAGCAAGTTGATGAGACCAAGCAAGATATCTACGTTTTTTCGTTGAGCTCGAGATTGAGAAAAAAAGCGAGTCGAGAGATTAAAGTATTAAGAATGTGGGTAATTAATGGGTATGTTACTTAAAAATAACGTGATATATAATTATATATATCTAGTAAATTTAATTAAAAACAATAATTATTCGGTTTTACGGTTTTTAACCGAACCAAACCTAAACCAACAACTTTATTAAAATAATATCCAAATAGATTTTCGATCTAAACTATAACCAAATCAAACCTTTTATTTCGGTTTGGTTCGTTTTGGTTTTTGGTTACGGTTTTTTTGTCCACCCCTAGTTGGAACTCTCTTTTTTTTTTTTTCATTTTGTATATTTGTTTGGTTACGGTTTTTTTGTCCACCCCTAGTTGGAACTCTCTTTTTTTTTTTTTCATTTTGTATACTTGTTAACTAACACTATCATAGAGTTGTTTTGTTAGATGTCATTTTGTCGGAAGGGTTCAAAAAGAACCTTTTGTATATATGAGAATTGTGGTGTTAATAAGTGATTAGTCTAAAAAAATGAGGAAAAAGAAATCAATATCAATCAATGTAAAAATAAAAATAAAGTCGGAATAATAAAACAAGGGTGATAAATAAGTCGGAAATGACTCTTTCCAAAATATTTAGATACGCTTGTGGTTTGTTTGGCTTCATTTGTTTAGACAGTATCGATTCTACCGTATCTCTTTTTGTTTTATATCGTTTGTCTGTAACTTTACCCTCGAAAACAAACACACTTACCTTTTTTCTTTTCAAGAACAAAAGTCTCTCTAGCTCGTTCTTGTTTGGTCTTTGTCTTCAGAAATTTTATCAGTATTGTCTTATAAATTCAAAGTCACATGGTGACACTTAACAGTTTAGTATATTGATAAAATCCATACAAAAACAAAAAGAGTTTCCACGAAGCCCCCACTCGAATAAAAACATAAAACTGAGTCAAGGTGTGAGCAGTTTACATTTTGCCACATTCTCAGTATCTTAAATATTATATTTTATCCTCAAATATTTTGCGAATAAGAGAATTCCCATTTTAAGTCTTAATTAAACATGTCGACAAAAAAAGAATTCTAATTAAATGTAATCAAGAAAACGTCAAACAAAAGACAACAGAAACGTCAGAAAGTCCTGCCCATTTCCTATTGAGTTTTCTTATCCATGCACAAGCCTTACACGTACATATATCTCAATTTTTTTTAAAAAAATAATAATATAAGAAAATTTAGAAGGTATTACCTAATATCTAGTCTATATACATATCTAAACTTTTTAATAAAATTAGGAAAATTATAAGGAATTATCTAGTCTTTAAACATATTTAATTTGCAGTAGATTAGCATACAGTAGCTAGTTAAAAAGTAATAAAATGTCCATCATTTCTACAACGCACTATGGGTCAAGATTAGAATAAGTAAACAATAGTAGTTAGCGTTCTTATGAAGCAAGTATGTAATGTGTGCACTCGATGAGATAGAGATCATTACACTCGAATATCGAATCGTAGCCGTTGAGATTTGGAATCGAATCGGAGCCGTCCTTGTGTCAATGTAATCAGATTAAGGATATTGTCGTCGCGTTAAGCTGCCGTAAGAGCTGACCATTTGCTCTTCGTGTGTTCGTGTTTTCCCAACACGTGGGACTTACACTAACCACTACGTTTTTACGTTTCTCATTCCCATCATCTCGTTATTTCTACGGCTACGATTTGTGTCTGCTCTTTGACGCTTGGACGGATTAGATTTAAAGTGACCCCCTTGAGAATATTTTCACAACCAAATCACATATTGGAGTAAAGCTTAGCTACGAGACACTTGTTTAATCAAGATGAGATATATTGGGAAAAGAGTAGTACATGTACAAACAAAAAAGTCAGATAGTAAAGTTATTGGCCTCTCTTGTGTGATGAGCCCACTACTTGTTTAAGTAGTTTGACCTTGTTGAAATTAGCAGGACAATAGCTTTTCTCTATTTCCCAAGCTAGTTGTGACATTCCATTGAAGGATGATTTTGCTCCTTTCTCATCTGTTACTTCCTTCCCTATTTCCCAAGCTAGTTGTGACATTCCATTGAAGGATGATTTTGCTCCTTTCTCATCTGTTACTTCCATTGGGAATGGAATCCTCACATCATATACACCTCTTTGAGACCAAACTCGGAGGTCAAATCCAAGTCTATCCATCCATATCATCTTTGTTTCTGAAACCTGATATGAATAGAGAAAAATGATACTTCTCAATAACAAGTGAAAAACTAGTAGTTATTCTCCTGAGATTGGTATCTAGATTGAACATTCTTTGAAGTATTTGTATAGCATGTTGAGTATACTAACCACAAAATCTAAATCCACGTATACGTTGCAGAAACGGAAAATGTCTTCCATGTTGTTAGTGTTAATCTGGTTGACTATGTCTTCTGCTACATCTCGAAGAGGATCAGGACTTGCAATTTTATAATCTGATGACGCCACCCAGATTCCGTCCTGTAGAAGTGTTTAGACTTTGGATCACAAAAATTTTCTGAGTTCCTTTTCTCAGGAGGAGATCAACTGATATAAGAGAGACTTTTGATTCTCAGAAGAAGCTGAAAGAGCTTGAGATTTCTACCTCCATGAAGTCTTCCATCTGGAGTACACGGTCAACTGCAACAATGTATAAACTGTCTTCCTCAACTTCTTCTCCAAATTTTTTCCTCCATGTAGCATTAAGACGCTATACAAAACAAAACATGGGGACATTGATTCAGTTCAAGTAAAATCACATGAAATGGACAACAACACTAGAATCCTAGAACTGCTATTATGAGAAATGACCAACTTATGACATCTCCTACTAGGAAAAACAATGAAATCTTCAATTAAACACAAAGCAGCTCTTTAAAGTACCAAAAGAAACACTATGGGAATAGTGAAAAGTGAAAACGGCTAAAGTCTGCTCTATAATTAGACATCAACTAGACAATACAAACACACACACAAACCATAAGAACTTGGGGTTCTAGTTCCACACTTCTATAGCAAGGGAAAGATCATTTACAAGTCAGTCAAGAAACCTTCACGCCTATACAGATGATCATAACGATGCGTACTAAGGTAAAACTCCATGATTGGTGTTGTGTTCTTCAGAGTGAGTGAGTGATTTTAGTACAAAATCATACCTTTAGCACAGTATCTTCTCCTGGTCGACTAATGCTACCTTGTATTGTACACTGAGGGGTCCTTAATCCACTTTGTTCTAACTGATTCCATAAACAAATATCAAAAAGGATACGATCAGAAGAAGAATAACCAATGACATTTCAAAAATTGCAGAAAGAAACAGAGTGAAATTAGAAAATGATGAGGACCTGAACATGAAGAGCAGACTTCTTATCAGGAGAGAATGTGCGATTGAGGCAAATTACAGGAGAGCCATCATGGTCAACGGCGAAGCGAACTCCAACGCCAAGAGGCCAACCGTCGTGGGTCAAAGTGGAAAGAGTTCCAACGGAGGAAAGCTCCATGATACTCCTCGAAACCTCAGCCGGAAAGGGCTTGTGGGTCGAAGCAGAGACATTATGAGTCGCCGTCTCCGGAGCCGTGGAAACAGAACATCGGAGAGAAACTGGACGAGATGGATCTCGTTTTAGAGAGATGAATACGCGTCTCTCATTGGGTTTCCCGAAATCAGGAGATGGGAGAATAGTGAGAGCTGAGGATTGGATTTGGAGCTGCATTTTGGTTGCAGGATCCAGAGAGAGAGAGAGAGAGACGACTGTTAGACGAAAACAAGATAAACTCTTCGAAAAGATAAACCGTACCGATGTTAAACCAAAACAAATACAAATATTTCCCCGGTTATTGTGTTTTCAAATTCGGAACTATGTGTTTGGAAGATTACAACAACAGATAATGAACCAAGAAAAACCAAACTCAGATTTTGATTCCATCATCATTCTTGCTTGCAACGTTTTCTCAGTTCTTCTCACTGTGAATTGCTAATATCACCAGCTACTCCGATCATTTGATCAGCCTGATGATTTGACTCCTGCAACAAAAAAAGAATAAAAAATGAACTCGTGTCTTCTTAAGAGCAAATCAAAAGCTCCAGCTCTATGAAAAAAAAGCTGGGATTGTTTACCTGATTCTTATTCACAGGCAGATTCTGAGGTGTCTGAGGGACTTTGGATAAGTCTCTAAGAGTCCCCTGATATTATAATGTCAAATAGGGAATGTTATTGTTAGATTTACAGGCAAAGTGATAGATAGCGATGTATTTGAATAAAGAAATTTAGTAGCTTACCTTGTTTGCCCACATTAGTCCACATGCATTACAAAGTGTTCTTGGCCCTTCAGGTCCACGTCGCATCATTGGAGTTGACTTCTCACTTATTCCACAGTGTAGACATCTTTAACATGTTCACAACAGTTTGAAGCAAGAATAAGATTAGAGACAGAAGTACGAGTAAGATCAGAGATAAGTTATGTCAACTTAAGTATACCAAACCATATAAATTTCATATCAACTACAAAGGCTTGATGCAATAACATAGTCGATTTCATTTATGGAAGTGGTTATTTCCATGTTTTAGTGTTGAATGAGGTTTTATAACGAGTTGGATTAGGTTATATAACTGCTGTAAGGAATTTAAAGCATTTTAAACTTACAAAATCTCTGGCTTCTGAGTCTCACTCCCTTCTATGGCCCAGCTTTGGCTTGACCCCCATTCCGATCCAGTGGATGCAGATTCATCATTGCTTGACTTAGCTGATGTGAACTGACCTTTCTTCCGATGCATTCTGCATGAGATGAACAAAACCTTAACTACAAAAAAGCTTGACATACACAAAACCTAGTAGTTGACATAAACATACCTCAAGGCTACCTCCTTCCTAACTGCATAGCGAATTGTCTTATCAAAATTCCTCCCTTTTCGTTTCTCCTTAAATCTGAGCAGAGAAGCTAACCGCTGCGGGACACTAAGCCTTTGAGGAATACCAGATAGACCCTGGTTGATTAATTAGTCAGCAACAAACTGAGGAATAAACTAACTTCCCATATGGTACTCAATCTTTTATTACCAGTACCCTATTGTTCTGATGAGATGACCCTAGGGTTGTGGGGAGTGTCTGCGGTACTTCCCGTCCACCTAGTAATAAAAGCACAGCTTGAACCTGCAGTAACATATATCGAGCAGCGCCTTCAATAAGCGGAAAAACACCAACCAGGTGGATATGTTGACCATATGTATCCATAAATAGACCATCAAAGAACCAAAATTACTAAAACCTTTTCAGGCGAGACACGGTCAAAAACATAAACTTGTCCCTGGAAGGACAATGTCAATTGATCTCCATTGTCTATACCACGGTCTACAACTTCACCACGATTATCAGCTGAGATTCCAGGGTGAGAAGGAATCTCCGTCTCCACTCCTTCGTCCATCCCACCATCAGTATGGTCATCCATCATACCGTTGCCATTGTCGATATGGTGCAAGCCATGATGTTCGTATTGCACATGCATTGGATCTTGAGTTACACCAATGTGCATTCCATCATTGCTTCCATGAAGTTCATTCATGGTCTTTTTACACCCAATTGGTTACCAATAACATTCAAAGGAACATAATATTAATTAAGACGGGAAAACTCCCAAAAGCGGAAAAGGTAGATTGCAGAGACAGGAAAGGTAGAAGAAACTTTTAATACGGCCACATTAACTGAGGTTTGCAAGACAAAGAAACTATCTCCACCAAAAGGAAAACACAACAAAGGAAAACACAATTTTTTCCCTACTGCAACAAATTTTGGATTTTAATACAACAAGCTCTTAAGATATGATGTAAGATCTCTACATACCAGTACTTACCAAAAAGGATCTTTTTTATCACAAGAGTAGTGACAACAAATCTAAGCTAGAGTAAGACAACAATCAAACACCTAATGAAACCCTAACAATAATTTCCCAAATTTAGTAACAAAATTTACATTATAGCTTCAGATTAGCCAAAAATACATAAAATACATGGAATACATCAGATTCAATTAGATTAAAGAATGTCTACTTATTCCACGCTCCCAACGTTTGATCAAAAAGAAAGAGGCATAACAGTTCCAGATCACGCAGATAACATCTGCCAACTAAAAATCTTAGATAATATTTTCAATTTGATAAGTAAACCAGAAAATCTATAGCCCAATTCCAATATCATACAATATAAAGATTTTTCACTTCCACAGGGGCAAAAAAACGAAATTGAGGTCCAATGGGTAAAACAAACAGCAATAGAGAAGAAGGAAGAACCTTTGCAGAGATAATTACCGCGAAACAACTAAAGACAGAGGATTCTTGATTATACAGAGAGCGAGCGAAAGGTTTTAGGGGAATATTCCAAAACCAAAAGGGTAAACGAAGACGAGAGCGCAAAAGAGAACTCTTTGATTGATTTTTTTTTTTTTTGGGTTGTCTTCTAATTATTTTTTTGATTATATTTTTT
Source organism: Physaria fendleri (assembly GCA_036630335.1). Lineage (NCBI taxonomy): Eukaryota > Viridiplantae > Streptophyta > Magnoliopsida > Brassicales > Brassicaceae > Physaria > Physaria fendleri. The sequence goes on along the minus strand of CM071716.1, from coordinate 59,358,104 downwards.
CCATTTAATTTATTTTTTTTTTTTTTGGGTTGTCTTCTAATTATTTTTTTGATTATATTTTTTCCATTTAAAGAAAAATATTTTTGTTGACCAAAAAAAAAATCACTTTAACAGGAACGACGTCGTTTGGTAAAAAAAATCACTTTTGTTGACTCCCAAAGAAGCTTATGTTTCTAAAAAAAGCTTATGCTTCTAAAAAATCAATTAACCCATTGTCTCACTGGCAAGAGAGATCTGTTTTTTGGTTCATTACTTACACTTACAAAAGAAAAAAGTTATAATTTAATAATAACTAGGTCTAGGCCCGCGCTATGCGCGGTAGGTAACGAATATTCGACATTGTTTTTACTCGTTAAGTCATTTTATTTTCACTTTTCATCCGACATGCTATTTACATTTTATGTGTCTAAGAACTTTTCATCCGACATGCTATTTACATTTTATGTGTCTAAGATTATATGTTTAAATACACATTTGATGTAAATATGCAGTACACTTAGAGCCGATGTCAATATATGAACAGTCCGCAACACAGAAGTTATACTGGTATCGTTTAAAGCTTCCAAGACTAAAACGATGTAGGAGTCAAATTCACAATTGACAATAATCTTGAATCCCGTTGAATTTAGCTTCATCAAGCACGCATGCAAGTGATACATGTTGGATTGCCAATTTGTAGGATGTGTTGGCCACCTTAATTTCAAATCACAACCTTCAATTTGCGTATGATCTTGCAATAATTTGAAGATGTGTTGGCCACCTTAATTTCAAATCACAACCTTCAATTTGCGTATGATCTTGCAATAATTTGAAGATTTATTCAATATTTGGAAATATTTGGGTTGCACTTTAATCTGTTTAATTTACACATCAACCTTGGAAATTACAGTTGACTCTCATGTAATTTGCAAATAAGCTTTAGATTATTATACATTGTACAGTATTCATGTATGTAATATTTTTAATAAATATATGTTTTAAAGGTTATTTATATTTCATAGGAAAATGCTATATGGAGACAAAATTACAAAAGACTATTAATCTATCCAAACATAAGACCATTAATCTATCCAAACTTACAAATAAGACTATTAATCAACCCAAACTTACACTCTTAACTCTATCTAAGTTAACACTTATACTTACCCAAGCTCACACTCTAAAATCCACCCAAACTTATAAATATGACTTTTAATATACCAAAACTTACACACTAAAATTTATTCAAACTTACACTTACATCTACCCAAATCTACACTCTAAAATTTACCCAAACTTACACTTATATCTACCCAAACTTACACTCTAAAATCTACCTAAACTTACAAATATGACTCTTAATCTATCCAATTTTACACTCTAAAATCCACCTAAACATACATTCAAAAATCTACCCAAACTTATACTTTAAAATCTATCTAAACTTACAAATATGACTCTTAATTTATCCAAATTTACACTCTAAAATCTACCCAAACTCACCTTTACATGTATTCAAACTTACACTCTAAAATCTACCTAAACTTGAAAATGTGACTCTAAAATCTACTTAAACTTACACTCTAAAATCTACCCAAACTTACACTTTAAAATCTACCTAAAATTACAAATATCTCTCTAAAATCTACGTAAACTTACACTCTAAAATCTACCCAAAATTGCACTCAAAAATCTACACAGAGTTACACTTATATCTACCCGAACTTACACTCTAAAATCTACCTAAACTTACAAATAGAACTCTTAATCTATCCAAAATTACACTTTAAAATCCATACAAAATTACACTCTAAAATCTACTTAAACTTACACTTACATCTACCAAAATTTACACTCTAAAATCCACTAAACGTACAG
>CM071716.1:59319480-59333319 GCA_036630335.1 Physaria fendleri | reverse complement strand
GATTTCGAGAGTCTTGATCTTCCTCTTAATCTTCTCATGTAAGTCACAGAAACTCATAATTCCTGAAAGAACAAAAAAAATTGTTTAATTTTGCTGGATAAAAATCAAATAAAATCGATATGCATGTATTATTACAATTTACACATGTACGTGTGTCTGAACAGAACATAATCTCAGTTCTACTTGATTCGGACTTTGTTTTAATTATTATTAACTTATGTAATTGTGAACAGAACATAATCTCAGTTCTACTTGATTCGGACTTTGTTTTAATTATTATTAACTTATGTAATTTTGTCGAATCAGAAACAACGCAGGCAAGTTAGCACATGAACATGGAATATCCGAAGACGGGATCGAGATGACATTTGCCACTAATTATCTTGGTATATTATTACTAGTATTTTCCTAATTATATGATTCCCCTACTCTATGACAGATCTTAATTACTCTTCCATTATACTAATAATTTTTTTAATATCTTATGTTAATGGTCTTCTTATAATTATTTATCATCAGGACATTTTCTTTTGACCAACTTGTTGCTAAAGAAGATGATTCAAACGGCAGATGAAACAGGAGTTCAAGGACGTATTATTAACGTAACGTCGGGTATTCACGGCTGGTTTACCGGTGATTTGATCGAATATCTCCGATTGATTTCGCAACCCAAGTGGTCAGAATAATCTTTTGGTTCCTTCTCTCTTTATGTTACCATTCACACTTAAAAGTCTACAAATCAGAAAAAGGAGTAAATACTGTAGCCTATCTAGTACTACAATTCATATAAGACTGTAGCCTATCTAGTACTACAATTCATATAAGAACCTAATGGCTAGAACTATAAATGAGGGGACTAGGATTGGTGTGCTTGAGGGGTGGGTGAATTAAACTTGTCGAGGAATTTACTTTTTACCTAAAACAAAAAGCTGTGTAGTTTTGTGACAGTAAACTTGATAGGGGTATGTAAAATAGATTTGACCTTTGGAAAGAAAAAAAAATGTAATTAATTTACTGTTCTGGGTTTTTGATGGGAATAGTCAATTCGATGCGACACGTGCGTATGCTCTCTCGAAGCTTGCCAACGTTTTGCATACCAAGGAGCTCTCTTCTAGACTCCAGGTCTCTTTCTCTCCCCCTCTCTTTATTTACACAATTCATTTATTAATTTAACTCATAACAATAAATAATTATCCCCAAAAAGCATAATGGTAGAAATTGATGTGTCATAATGTTGAAATTTTATGGGAAGGGGACAACAAGAAAAATCTAGAAAACTAGGATTTGTATTCTAACTAAATATATGTAAGAGAGTTAGTTAAGTCACACACACTACGAAGTTTATTTGACTATTGACCATAGTTAGGATTTAGGACAACCATGTGGGTCATTAAACTAAAGTTATTACAGTTCATTTTACAAAAATAGTGGGATTTAGTTTTAAAGGAAATAAAAAATGCAGAAAATTGGAGCGAACGTGACGGTAAACTGCGTCCACCCAGGAGTTGTTAGAACCCGGTTAACAAGAGAACGAGAAGGCTTATTGACAGGTCGGTTTACTTTAATTTTTCTGACAAGATTTTTAATACTATTAGTTTATTCTTGAACTATAATCATATGATCAAGATTATTAATTATATAATTTGTCTTTACCTACTCAGATCTCGTCTTCTTCCTGGCTTCCAAGCTCGTTAAGACCGTCCCTCAAGTAATTAATTGTTATATATGTACTTTTAATTATATATTGGTAACATAATCTTGTTTAAGATTATTGGATTTATGTGTTACTTTTGTTTGGTGTTTTGGTATGGGATTAGGCAGCAGCAACAACGTGTTACGTGGCAACGAATCCAAGACTGGTAAACGTATCAGGAAAGTACTTTACGGACTGTAATGAAACGGTGCCGTCTGGACTGGGATCCAATACATCCGAAGCTACCAAATTATGGGCTGCTTCTGAGATTCTGGTAACTCAACATTCCATCCAATACATCCGAAGCTACCAAATTATGGGCTGCTTCTGAGATTCTGGTAACTCAACATTCCATGGCCGGCTTCGACCCATGTAGCTAAAGAAAAAACCAAAAGTAGTTGTATGTAATTATCTTATTATATACTCCTTAGGAAATATTATACAAAATATATTATTAGATGAGAAAATATCATTAAAGTTTAGTTAATATATACAATTAGTGTTTCATATTATAAATGGGAAGTACGTTACTTGAGTATTGTATATGAGAACAACAATATAAAGGAACCAAATATGGATAAGAAATCTATAAAGAAAATGAAAAAGAAGACATTATTAATATGAAAAAGTAGAGAAAAGATAGATTAAGATGGATGAGAATCGGTTAGAGATGGGACTTAAGATATAATAGGAAGGACCATATAACATGGCGCATGATAATACAATTTTTAAGCGTGGGTCTCTCTCTCGCTTTATATCTTTTTTTTTTTGTTTTGCTTTTTAACAAAAGGGACCCTACTAACATGCGCCAGGGGTTTTCATTTCTGAAAAAGAACTATCATGAGCCATCAAACCTGCTCCATACTGAAATTTAATCATTACCTATGAGAAGGTTAGCGCAAGACTTAAACGAGGACCAATGCACAGACACGTTTACTTTTAACAGCACTTTAGTAGCATACAGAACAAAACAGTTAACTAGTTCGATGCAAAAGAAGAATCAATCTTACAACAATAATAGTTTATAATCGGTTATGATGTGAAGATTTAGGCCCAGTTTAAGGCCCAACACGTTTTGGGTGTTTTTAAATATTCTCTCTAGGGTTTTTTCTCTGATTTAACGCCAGAAACACTTTTAGAACCCTAATTCTCTCTGTAACACTTTGGTGATTGATAGTGGAAGTTACTGTTTTGGGTTTTGATGGGAATAGTCAATTCGATGCGACACGTGCGTATGCTCTCTCGAAGCTGGCCAACGTTTTGCATACCAAGGAGCTCTCTTCTAGACTCCAGGTCTCTTTCTCTCCCCACTCTCTTTCTTTACACAAATCATTTATTAATTTAACTCATACAATAAATAATTATCCCCAAAAGGCATAATGGTAGAAATTGATGTGTCATAATGTTTGAAATTTTATGGGAAGGGGACAAGAAGAAAAATCTAGAAAACTAGGATTTGTATGCTAACTAAAAATATGTATAGAGTTAGTTAAGTCACATACTACGAAGTTTATTTGACTATTGACCATAGTTAGGATTTAGGACAACCATGTGGGTCATTAAACTAAAGTTATTACAGTTTATTATTCAAAAATAGTGGGATTTAGTTTTGAAGGAAATAAAAAATGCAGAAAATTGGAGCGAACGTGACGGTAAACTGCGTCCACCCAGGAGTTGTTAGAACCCGGTTAACAAGAGAACGAGAAGGCTTATTGACAGGTCGGTTTACTTTAATTTTTCTGACAAGATTTTTAATACTATTAGTTTATTCTTGAACTATAATCATATGATCAAGATTATTAATTATATAATTTGTCTTTACCTACTCAGATCTCGTCTTCTTCCTGGCTTCCAAGCTCGTTAAGACCGTCCCTCAAGTAAATAATTGTTATATATGTACTTTTAATTATATAAAGTCTAACGTAATCTTGTTTAAGATTATTGGATTTATGTGTTACTTTTGTTTGGTATGAGATTAGGCAGCAGCAACAACGTGTTACGTGGCAACGAATCCAAGACTGGTAAACGTATCAGGAAAGTACTTTACGGACTGTAATGAAACGATGCCGTCTGGACTGGGGACCAATACATCCGAAGCTACCAAATTATGGGCTGCTTCTGAGATTCTGGTTACTCAACATTCCATGGCCGGCTTCGACCCATGTAGCTAAAGTAAAAACCAAAGTAGTTGTAGTAATTATCTTATTATATACTCCTTAGGAAAAAAAATTTATACAAAATATATTATTAGATGAGAAATATATCATTAAAGTTTAATATATACAATTAGAGTTTCATAAAAATATATTATTAGATGAGAAATATATCATTAAAGTTTAATATATACAATTAGAGTTTCATATTATAAATGGGAAGTACGTTAGTTGAGTATTGTATATGAGAACAAAGTACAATATAAAGGAACCAAATATGGATAAGAAATCTATAAAGAAAATGAAAAAGAAGACATTATAATATGAAAAAGGGTGAGAAAAAATAGATTAAGATAGATGAGAATCGGTTAGAGATGGGACTTAAGATATAATAGGACCATATAACATGGCGCATGATAATACAACTTTTAGGCGTGGGTCTCTCTCTCTCTTTATATCTTTTCTTTCTTTTTACCAAAAGGGACCCTACTAACATGCGCCAGGGGTTTTCATTTCTGAAAAAGAACTATCATGAGCCATCAAACACCAAAAGGGACCCTACTAACATGCGCCAGGGGTTTTCATTTCTGAAAAAGAACTATCATGAGCCATCAAACTTGCTCCATACTGAAATTTAATCATTACCTATCAGAAGGTTGGCGCAAGACTTAAACAAGAACCAATGCACAGACATGTTTACTTTTAACAGCATTTTAGTAGTATACAGAACAAAACAATTCACTCATTAGATGCATACAGGCCGGTCCTCTTTTGATTCAAATAATATATTGGTGTTCGGTCCTAGATTCTAGGGGCCTCATAAAAGAAAAAAAATTGTTTAGCTAATCTTATATACTCCTATATTCCAAATATTTATAACTTAATAATGATTTAATAATTAAAAAAAAAAAGAAAACATCGATTGTATGTTTAGAAACATACAAAAAAAATTTTAGAAACAAAAAATAGTTAGTTTAGGAAATTCAAAATCAGATGATCCAAAAAAAAGAAACTTAAACTAATTTTCTTTTTTAATATATATCAAAGGGCCTGATTTTTTTTGTTTCGTATGTGGCCTTAAACTATGCCAGACCGGGCCTGACATAAGAAGAATCAATCTTACAACAATAATAGTTTATATTTATACGGAAGTTCGGAGATTATATACGGTTGAATTTGAATATTACAAAATAGTATAATATGAAAACATGGTATAATTTCCTGAAAAAAGAAAAAGAAAAAAATATGGTAATTATTTTCATCGCCTAAACTAAAGCAAACATGTGTATCAGTATATGGTATAAGTTATATACCGTATAACCCATATCAACAAGCCTTGTTCAAAACAGAAAAGTAGGAAGCCCAATAAGATCACCAGTTTTAATTACCCATTAGTACACATGAAAACTAAACTCTGAACCAATCAATAAATCCAAACATTGAACCAACTCAGTAAACCCAACAGTTTAACCCGTCGGTTAAGACATGCATTGTCTCCATCTCCAAGGAGTCAAAGTCTTAGTAACATGTTTATTTGTTTGTGATTTTTTTTTTGTTTTTTTTTTCACTCTTAGTAACATGTTGTTATTTGCCTTTGTAACGACAATCGTTTCCTCTTTATATATGTAACTAACTATGCTCAAAACCCAAATACTTCAGTTGATTACGAGTCACAGAATCTAATAAGATTTGTTAATTGATCTCCAGAAGTGTATTCGAGAACGAAAAAGAAAGAAGGAAACAATACTATTGGGTAAAGTGGCTAATAAGGTGAATAGAATGACAAGTTGGGGGCTAATAAGGTGCGGGTTTTCACAATCAGCCCTAACTACCGTTCATTATTCGACTCGGTCAACTCAAATATCGACACTTGTTCACATATCAGCCCTAACTACCGTTCATTATTCGACTCGGTCAACTCAAATATCGACACTTGTTCACATCAAATTTTGATTTTCTACTTTTAAAATATGAAGATTTATATTGCTTACCAAATAAATTAATCTTTATTTGGAACTTATATATTCTTGATCTCTTTTAATTATCATGAGTTTTGTGCTGGATATTTAGTTTTTTTTTTTTTTTTGGTCAACAGTATTTTTTTTTTATATATAAAACTAAATGTTAAAATATGTGTCTGGTAACTTCTTCATTAGTGATAAGAAGATGATGATCTAATAAAGGAGAGTGGCATGTGGATTGAAAGTAGGTGTTCATGAGCTGTGTTTTGTACACAAAGATAGCTCACGTGGCGATGACATATAGGTTATGTTAAATCTGAGGGCCAGACTAATCAAACGCACCACAATGTTGATGATGGATCGTGACCGTCTAAAATTTTGAAATCATCTCAAATTCGTGCGATACAGATAATCATAGCCTAATTGGAATCTTAAGTCACACGTGAAATACGGATTTGTATGAGCTTTTTTTTTTTTAATCTAAATTATTTAATATGTGGACCTTTGAGGGCATATTTTTATTTATTTATTTTTTGTATATGTGACTTGTACGTTGTAAATAAGTTTCAATAAAACATGCTAAATATATTGTAGATGAAAATGTGTTTCTTTTGTTGTTATTTGATTTAAGATTATAATAGATCGACCGGTTGTTTTGTTGTTATTTGATTTAAGATTATAATAGATCGACCGGTTGACCCAAAAAAAAAAAAAAATTGATCGACCAAAATATATAAGAGGTCAACTCGTCAACGGATGGTCAACATTTTAGTCCTTGAATTTAATTCCTCCGTACAAATATGATACTGATAATATATACTTTATACCGTGTAAAAAAGGGTATACTTTATATAGCTTTTCGATTAGTTGAAAAACAAATTATTTTTTCACATGATAATTATTTCTAAAGATAATATTCTCACAAGATGGTTTTAAAAGGAGACAACTATCACCTATGCAGTCGATTTTGTCTTTAAAAAAAGTATAGTGTTGATATTTTTTTCATTCAATTCTAAGATGGTGTGTATGTAGTTTGTGTGGATGGGTTTTACTTGTAAAGTAAGTAGTATTTGTGTATCATTATAATCAAAAATCTAACTAAATGGTCTGGATATCCCCAAGGAAGTACTGGATGCTGCTCCCTTATGGAAGGAGTTCATAGTAGGACGTTTTCCAGAGGATGCTCCTTTTGTAGGTGTGATCCAAGTTATTGTCAATAATATTTGGACTCTTCGTCATAAGGATATGAAGATTGAAGTCTATACGATCAACAAACGTATGGTCAAGTTCAGAATTCCGAATGATTCAGCAAGCTTTTTTTTTTTTTTTTCTTTAAAATGTGGACCTTTGAGGGCATGTTTGGCTTCTTATTTATTTATTTTTTGTATATGTGACTTGTACGTTGTAAATAATTTCCAATAAAACATGCTAATATATAGTAGATGAAATGTGTTCGTTTTGTTGTTATTTGAATATATTTTTTTTGTCGGCTGTTGTTATTTGATTTAAGAATGTAATAGATCGACCAAAATATATAAGAGGTCAATTCGTCAACGGATGGTCAACTTTTTAGGTCCTTGAAATTTATTCTTCCGTACTAATATGATACTGATAATATATATATATATTTTTTTGGCAATGGCTATTAAAACTAAATAGGAGGTTTTTACATATAAAATGTTTTTGCTTTGGTCAAAAAAAAATTAAAATACCAAAAGAAGAATAGTTGGAATTATGAATTTGTTAATGGGGCTCAATCCCATCTAAACCATTGTTGTAGCAATTTTTGGAAGGAGGGTCGTTTCCTGTGGGCTAAGATAATATCTCTCACCCCTCTATCCACTCTAGCAAATACGGCTTCACTTGAGCAATGCACCTGCTCATAGATACGCTGATTCCTCGTTAGCCATATGTGGTACATTGTCACCTGTACCGCAATTCTCTTCAGAGTTTTAGAGACCAGAGGACTAGACGTAAGAAGCCAAGTGACCATTGACTCCCAATCATTAAAGACAAAAGGACGACCTTCAAGCCTTCGTGTTACCTTCAGCCACACGCCCTCACCATATCCACAACAGATAAACAAGTGATCCCTACTCTCAGAATGTGCAGTACACAATTGGCACAAAGGTGATGATACACATCCCCAATAGAACAACCTCTCAAAAGTGGGTAATCTATTCTGCATTCCAAACCACATTGCATTCCAAACCACATTATGAAAGACTGTTTAGGGACTGCTCCCTTAAACCAAACTATTGGTACACATCGGGGTTGAGGGTTATTCAGAAGTAGTTGCATCCAAGTATACTTGGTACTGATAATATATACTTTATATCGTGTAAAAAAGATTATACTTTATATAGCTTTTTGATTAAATGAAAAAACAAATTATTTTTCACACGATAATTATTTCTAAAGATAATCTTCTCACAAGATGGGTTTAAAAGGAGACAACTATCACTTTTTTTTTTTGACAACTAATAATTTATTAATTAGAAGAATACTGTAATTGATACAATACAGATCGCAAATGAGAAAAAGTATGAATTGCAGTGTTTTGCGAAATGTAATTCTTTGCCCAAAAAATCAGCTTCTTTGTTGCAGGTTCTTGGAGTCCACTTGATTTGACATTCCTCAAACTTGTTCATCCAATCCTTAACAGACGATTTTGCCTTTAAAAAGGTATAGTGTTGATATTTTTTTTCTACGATGGTGTGCATGTGATTGATTTTGCCTTTAAAAAGGTATAGTGTTGATATTTTTTTTCTACGATGGTGTGCATGTAATTGTATTCATGCCGTTTTTTAAGTTGTAAATATTATTAAAGATAATAATAGTTTGATCAGGCAAACAATATGATATTTAGATCAATTTCATACTAAAAAGTTTTAAAAACATGAAAGCAAAGATATCAGTTTAATTGGATTTTTTAAGGAAGTTAAGTTTTCTCACTTAATTGAAATGAAGATCTACATCAGCTTATATAGAAAAAACTAAACAGTAACTTGACAACCTAAAATATTTAGATATTTATTATCCTCTAATAGTCCTCCTCAAGCTGTCATGAACATGAAAAATTCAAGTGACAATGTCTTCGCGTGGCCGTGGTAATAAGCATCGGAATAGACACAATCCTCTCCTTTCATTAAATGAAAGAGGAATAGACACAATCCTCTCCTTTCATTAAATGAAAGAGCAAAAGAGAAATCAATGCTTCCCTTGCAATATCTTGTCATAGCAACCGTAATACAAATTTTAAAAGAGAAATCAATGCTTCCCTTGCAATATCTTGTCATAGCAACCGTAATACAAATTTTGATCCGGCAATTGAACCCATTCAAAGTGATCAACGATAAGAAGATATAAGCCTCTCATAAAAAAAGTCTCTCACCAATTGAAGCAAAAAGCGAAACAAAACTCTCAGATCGATTGATAGCAATCAATGAAACTTCATCATAAGAAGAAATGAAATCAGTTAAGAAACCATCTCACGTAGTCCTCCAAAATTCATCAACATCTTCACATAAGTGTCATGTTCCAGCAACCACTTGTGGAAAGCCATAGCAATCATCTTCACAAAAGGTATAAGCAACATGTAATCACCATGAGCTTATAATTCTCGCCCTTTCTAAACAAAATCTGATGCCTAAAAAAATACTTTCTGAAACAACATTCAGGCCATGAGCAACACCACACCAACTTTTAGCAAAATCTAACCAAATGATCCTAATCGCATCGGAGGAGTAAGAGCTAGCGCTTACAAACAAAACAACTCACACTGAAATCATCAATAGATTCAATATTCTCATTCCACCTACCTACCACCAAACTTGTTGCAAACATTGATGATTGATATATACAACATCAAGTAATTCCTTAAGATTCAAACAAGGATTTAACACAGGTTTAACACTTTTACCTCCACAATCACATAATCCACGAGAGGATATATCTAATTCCTTACAATTCTCATCCAAAGCTAGCATAACTATATCCATCAGCTCACTACAAGCTCTAATTATATGTATTCTTGAACGGTAAAATCGTTGTCAAAGAGATCATAGAGAACGGTAGACTACACAAAGACACGTGACTCAGAAATCTCACTTAATGCTGCATCAATTGAAGTTGTGAAGAAATGAAGGTCTCACAGTTGGAGATTCCTCATGAAAAGGCTTTAGTGATATTTTTGTTTTCACCATTAACATCAACAGAAGCTCAAAAACCAGATGAAGATGATTGATGATTGAATCGTGACTCTCTTAACGCATAGACTAGCTTCATAATATCGATTTGTTGCTGCTTTTCTGATTTCAATGTCTTCTTCTATTTATGAGGAGAACGAACAAAAGAAATAGCACTAATCGCTTGCTGATTCAGTATCAGAGACAACGATTTCATAATCGTCGATCAAACTCTGATTCAGTATCAGAGACAACGATTTCATAATCGTCGATCAAACTCGCGGATCTTCTTCAGCTCAAGTTTCATGATGGATTATTTCTGATCCTTCACGTCGGAGGCTAGATTGAAATATGATTCTATTAAATCCGAACTTACAGATCCATCAAAAGTGTAGATGATATGGAGGAAACATGATTTGATTTTGAATAGAGATTGGAAAAAGAAAAAATTAATCGTATCGATGGAAACAAACAAACAAACGCGATTTGATTTTTTTCTTTTATGGGAGAAAACTCTAAAATAAGCTATGATACTATTTTAAGAAATTAAGTTTTCTCACTTAATTGAAATAAAGATTTACATCAGTTTATATAGGAAAAACTAAGCAATAACGTCTTGATTAACAACCTAAAATATTTAGATATTTATTATCTTATAATAATTTTGTTGTTGCAAATTTCAGCTAAAGCGACTGATTTCTCGATATAGCAATTACCCTACAAAGATGTAGTAACAACTACAACGAGTGCATCAACTTGAGGATATAAACCATACTAACACCTCCCACACCAAACCTTATAACAACAACTACGAGAAAGCCACAAGGGAACAATTGAAGGGACAAAGCAAACAGGAGACACTAAACTCCCCAAGAAGCAGATGCAGTGCAAATCATACCCCTAAAATGACCTTATTGAGACTAAGCAAAATCAAGGGGGAAAGGAAGCATTTTCATTGGAGAATGGACGAGTAAGTATTCGTGACGGTGACCCATGCTCAAGGATTATGGGGAGAGGATTAGATTAGTAATGGAGTCCGATAACCGGTAATAATCCCAAGAGCCATCCTGCTGAAATAGAAAACCAACCAAACTCTCTAACAAATGAGAAGATCAATGCCAAAAAGGAAATGAAAGTTGCAGCCCAAAAACAGAGAGAACAAGGTCCAACACCAGAAAAAAAAACCAAGTCGAAGGAGCTTTTAAACCAAACACAAGCCAATGATGGATAAGGAGCAACTACTGGTTATTCTCAAAGCTAATCCTTGCTGTACCTACTCACAGCCAAAAGTTTCTGCAAAGAGTTGTCCACTTCCTAAGGGGTACCTACTCACAGCCAAAAGTTTCTGCAAAGAGTTGTCCACTTCCTAAGGGCTAACAAAATGAAGTGAAGACCAAGTAGTGACACCAACTTCAAGTCAAACCAATATAGCAAACACAAAATAGAGAGCGGAGAAGACAATGCAAGCAAAGCCTAGAAAATTACTGCTAGCCATCAAAGATCATCATCTCTAAGCAAGGAGCAAAAATTGACATACCAAGCAGGAGGTACATTCAAGTGTTTCAATACTAGTCAAAGCTCACCAGACTATAAAATTCCGTCGACAAAGCCACTGGATCGTCCTCTCAGAACAATGATTGCCGTGAGGTCCTACCACCATGCACTACCAGCACGCTGAGAAGAGGAGACGCTGCGATTCAAACCACTAAAACCAACACGTCTGGCAAACCAGAAATCCTCCGGGAAAGACTATCAGACGATGAGGTAGAGAGAAAACTCTGGAAGGCCAAGAACTTACTCTAAAGACACCGACGAAGAAGGCCCGTGATGTCCCCATAGCGGCGGAGAAAATCATGAGATCCCATGGATCACTCCAGCCAACGCTATCTAAATCGAATGGAGTAGAACAAGGGACTCGGGGAGAAATCGCTACCAAATGTCTCATAGATGCCCAATTTCTCATACGCACGCCAAAATTGCGGGGAAGCAATTTCTCATACGCACGCCAAAATTGCGGGGAAGATTTCATCGGAGGAGGAGCCGAAGAGAAGAAACGTTACATACGGAAGAAACTTCGAATCTCCCTAATTGAGAGGAAAAAGAGACACTTATAATACTACACACGCGAATCGACATGTGTTATACGTTTTACTAAGTAGTATATATATTTATAATCAAATATCTAACTAAATGTACAAAAAGATTCATGACAAAAAAAAAATGTACAAAAAGATTAAACTAAATGTTAAATATGTATATACATAATCTCTTGTCAAAAAAAAAAAAGAAGTATATACATTATCATTTAAATCATATCAGTATAATCGATTGGTAACAACTACAACATAACCAATGAATGATTTCATTTCTATTATGAAACATCCTAACACATTTATGATAGCTAATTTGGTAATTATACAGACATTTTTTCCATAAAGATGAAACATCCTAACACATTTATGATAGCTAATTTGGTAATTATACAGACATTTTTTCCATAAAGAGCTATATAGCCATATTTTAAGCGTAACAATATCAAAATAGACATAATATTTGTTCTTCTAAATGTGTTGCATGTTACATATTTCAATCTACTAGACTCATTTTTTGACTCAAAATTATCTCAAAATTCTATATTACCCGATAACTTTTTTTTTTTGGGTCAAGGGCCCGATGATTTTCTTCAATATATAATTAAGAAATTTGTCTATAACAAAATAAAAACATTACTCTTTTCCCGATGATTTTCTTCAATATATAATTAAGAAATTTGTCTATAACAAAATAAAAACATTACTCTTTTTTTTCACCTTTACGCAGTTTCCGTGATATTACGAAAAGAGCAGTAGACATTTGAAAAAGAAGAACAGACCAAACTACTTTTAAGTTCAGGTATTCAAACTAAATTAGGAAATTTTTTAATGTATTATTTATAATTCACAATTTAAAATATAATCACAATTGAAATATTTGTGGACGTTAAGACTTAAATATCCAATACCTAACTAATGACCAAAATTTCAATCTGACTCAGGATTTTCAAATTTGAAAACTCCCTATAAACTGAAAAAACACAACAAGTGAAATGTATTAAAAATGAAGAAATTGATAGCTGATGTGGTATCAGATCAAAACACATACACACATAGTCAAAATATTTCCAAAATCATAACCATAATATGCTTTGTCGAATAGGATTCACGAATGTAACTTCTTTTAGGAGGTCAAAATATTTCCAAAATCATAACCATAATATGCTTTGTCGAATAGGATTCACGAATGTAACTTCTTTTAGGAGTTAACGCGTTGATATTAATTATCTTTTTTTCTAATACCCTTACAAAAGTCTGATTTTTTTAACAAAAATTACTTCATTAATCAAAGAGTTTACGAAATTTGATTATTAGATTATATTTATTGTGATATAAGGCCATACATAGATACATACATACATACATGCTTATATTAAAGTAATTGTTTATTTTCAGACAAAGATTCCCACTCGGAATGTTTTATTAATCTTATATTATACGATTTGTTCTCTATCTCTCTCTCTCTATAGTCTCTACCATAAAGCAAATGTGACCAGACAGAAGCATACAAAGAAGAACCTCATTCAAAAAAGATTTTTTCTTTCTACCAAATACACAAGTCAATCAAGAAAAAGGATTATCAAGTTTTGATTTCGGCTGATCTTAAGAAGTTCATCTATGGATACGGCTCAATGGCCACAGGTATACACAAATAGTTACATGTTTATATTCTTACAACTCAATATATATGAGTTGATGTAAGTTAGATTGTTTTGATTCATCTTGGCTTTAGTACATGATCTTAACTTAATT
>CM071716.1:59240444-59255369 GCA_036630335.1 Physaria fendleri | reverse complement strand
AAAACTAAAATAATTGTTCGTTGTTTATCAAATTTTATAGACATTAATCCATAAACGGAAATTCCAATTGCATAATTATCCAAAAACGGTGAAGCGAAATTCTTCAAGCACACGTTTCCCAAAACCAAAACATCAAAAAAAGAAGAAGGAAAAAATTCAATTCTACGAAGAGAGAACGGGAAAAAACCTGGTGAAAAGAAAGGAGGTTTCCGTTTTCGCCGGCGAGTTTCTTCACACGCTGAAGCGAAGCAGCAGAAGAATTATCGTAATTGTCAACAACGACGACGGAGTAATCACCTTCAAGCAGTTGAAGAACAGTATGACTTCCGATGTAGCCAGCGCCGCCGGTTACCAGAATATTCTTCGCCATTGTTACCGGAGATACAAATAAGATTCGAAAAAGTTCAGAATTTTCAAAAAGAAAATTGGAGGCGCTTTGTTTTTTTTTTTCCTTTCTGTAATTGGGATGGAGGAAAAAGGGTTTTTATAGAAGCGGTTTTGACTGTATCATTTACTTTCTGATTTGTAGAGAGGAAGTGCAATAGAAAAATTCTGTTACGTGGCACGATTTGCTTTGAGAGAGTGAGAATATACCGGATTAGTATGAATTGCCCGAAGTATCCTTTAACGTTTTTATTATTGGAATGTATTAGTTGAATTAAGTTTTAAAACGTAGTTAATTAGTTTTAATAAACACGGGTTTAGTTAAACGTAATTTTTAAAATTTGTTAGTCTATTAGTTTTAGTTCTAGGACGACAACTATTAAAACATAAATTTATTAGTTTAACTAAATGTCAAAAGAGTAATTGCGTTTAATTTGGTTAGTAAACGTAATTTATTAGTTTTTTTTTTTTTTTTTCAGCGCCGCCGGTTACCAGAATATTCTTCGCCATTATTACCGGAGATACAAATAAGATTCGAAAAAGTTCAGAATTTTCAAAAAAAATGGAGGCGCTTTGTGTTTTTTTCCCCTTTATGTAATTGGGATGGAGAAAAAAGGGTTTTATAGAAGCGGTTTTGACTGTATCATTTACTTTCTCATTTCTGAGAGGAAAAGGAATAGAGAAATTCTGTTACGTGGCACGATTTGCTTTGAGAGAGTGAGAAAATACCGGATTAGTATGAATTGTCCGAAGTACCCTTTGACGTTTTTATTAGGCATGTATTAGTTGAATTTAGTTTTAAAACGTAGTTAATTAGTTTTAATAAACACGGGTTTAGTTAAACGTAATTTTTAAAATTTGTTAGTTTATTTATTAGTTTTAGTTCTAAACTTAGGTTTAGGATGACAAATATTAAAACGTAAATTTATTAGTTTAACTAAATGTGAAAAGAGTAATTGCGTTTAGTTTGGTTAGTAAACGTAATTTATTAGTTTCATTTCAAGTTTAACGTACGAAGTGATATATAATTTTTTTCTGACCCATTTGGTAAAGAGGATTTTCAAGCAGATGTAGAACATTATTTATTTCTCCAGGAAATTCGGGGTCACGAGATTTGTGAATATTTGAGATTTTGAGGATTGTGTGTACTTTACGTATATATATTAATTTTAAATAAATACAGTTCGATACACATGAATATAATAGAATCAAAATAACTTAAGAAGCCATAAATATACAATTTCTTATAACCGATACAATCATGTAGTTTTTTTCCGTCAATCTCAATCGAGTAAAATAATAAATAACCGATACAATCATGTAGTTTTTTTCCGTCAATCTCAATCGAGTAAAATAATAACAAAACATGTGGTAAATTCGTCTACAAAATGTTAAACAAAGGAAAAACTACAATTTGAAACTTTTTTTAGGAAATCTATATTTTAGGGACATTATATAGATAAATGATATATAGATAATAGTTCAGTGAGATCGTTATCATTAATTTATCACCTTTTCCTACATATCTTGTAAATATATTAAGAAATTAATGCAGAGGTATATATAGATTCAGTTCCAAAAAAAAAAAAGTGAAAAAAAAAAAAAAAAAAGTATATATAGATATGAACCATATAGATTGAAATACATTTCTCTCTTTTATATGAAAGTAAATTCTGTTAACCAGTTTAACTGTCGGTAAATGGATTAGGTCACACTACAAAACAAAAGAGTCAATTTTGGAGTAATGTCTTCCGGGCCATTTTGTTCGGTTCAGCTTTTGGAATAGACCAAAGTTAATTAAATCATGGATAGTTTATTGTTTCCGTTAAGTAATTACATATTCGAAAGAAATAAAAGTGATATTTAGTCTTGCTCCAAAAGGAATGACTGTAAAAAGCTCCCAATTTCTTCCGCCTGAATCAACTGAGCGACCCAAAATGCAGAATAACATATCATTCCAACAAGAAATTATAAAAACCAAACTTGGCTTGTTAATCGGATTTTATATATTGCCAAAGGACATTGTAAACAGGTGATTGTCGTTTTTTTTTTTATTGTTTGATAGAAAATAGCATTCAAAACAGTAATTATTTGTTTCTGATCTGACGGCTGAAAATAGGGATATAAGCGATTAGTTCAATTCTGGCCGTAGATCCACTTTTCAGCATTGCTGGTGTAAGAAATTAGTTCTTCAGGCTTAAACCACAAACTGATCTCATCTTTAGCCGTCTCTGGTCCATCGCTTCCATGGATAATGTTCCTTCATATTCCCAATATCAAAACAATCCACCTCTATAACCTCTGAGGAACAGACCAAACATATATAATGGGGAAATAAGACTAATATGTACCTTCCAACAACAACTGCTAAATCGCCTTGCTAAATCGCCTCGGATTGTTCCAGGTTCTGATTTCTGAGGATCTGTTGCTCCAATCAGTTTACGTCCGTATCTAATCACTCCTTCACCTTCCCATACCTAAAACCAATGTGTTTTTTTGGGATATGACACCAAAATCAAACCAAGTCTGTTTATGGTTTCAGAAGTTGGTTCTTACCATGGCAACAACAAGGCCTGAGCTTAGGAAGTTACATAAGCCGTTGAAGAAAGGTCTATCCTTTAGATCATGGTAATGCTTCTGCGCAAAACTCTTTGAAGGAACCATGATTTTGATACCAACAAGCTTGTATCCTTTGCGTTCAAAACGGGAGATGATTTCTGATATCTGGTGCGAGACATAAGATTAAAGAAGTTTGAGCATTTGAATGAAATGAACACCGAAAAGAATAACAAGCAATCGGCTCGCTGCACTCCATCAGGTTTGATAGCGATGAAAGTGCGTTCCATCTAATCAAAACAGAGAATTCCAAATAGACAGGGTAACCAGGGGATAACCTCAAGATGAGGATATAGCTATATGTGTTTGGTTTAGGAATATATTACCTCTGCAGCAAGTACTTCTTGATCTTGGAGCATGAAGGCTAAAACAGAAATGAAGAAGGAAGCAAAACAAATAAGCTGTATAGACATAAAATCTAAGTACAACAGTAAATTACAGGATACGTGATATATGCAAAACCTGCAGCAGGAAAAGCGAGAAGTCCGGTAATCCAGCTCTTAGGGATTGAACCAGAACTTGAATTTCCAAAGTTGGCTGCGTACTGAGTGGCTTTTCCAGACGCATGTATAACTGTTGCTGCACCATGCACCAATTGCTCGGCCTTCTGGAAGCATAAAATAATCAATCTAATGATTTATCCTTCAAAATGCTAATGAATATATGTTTTGTTCATAAGAGGAAAAAAAAACAAGAGATCTAAAACAGCCTATTTATACTATAATTGATAAGAAATTTTTGGGGTAGGCACGAAAATCATGTGACAGAAACCTGAATATGAGAATCTGTTGATCCATTTATTTCACATAAAATATGTAAACAGGAAGAGATCTCTCTAAAAAAAAGGAAGAGATCTCTCTAAAAACAACTCAACATGACCATATGTAGGTTAATAGATGATTTGGAATAAAGGGATCAAGTAGAAATTTCGATCATTAATTATATATGAAGAACGATTCAACATGTTAACAATTTAATTCATTAAGATTGTAAAATCTTTGACACATCTATCTACATATATCCACCCACGATAATGTTATCTCATATTCAGGAAAAGTGAGAGGCAGAGAGAGAAAATTACGTACCAGAGAAGATACGAGCATTCTTGGCTGAAGAAACAAGAGTCCTGGCTGCTTTAGAAGCAGATCTGCACATTTGGGAGCTCATTTCTCTTACACAATGCGAGAGAACTGAGAGAGTGATTTGATAAACAGGAAGCAATGAGAACCTGTTGCAGGATTTTATAACAGCATGTTTCTAAAGAACTGGGTCGGGTCAATGTTAGCTCGGATCAGGATTTTATAACAGCATGTTTATTGCCTTTTAAAACAACATTTTCTAACAAAGATTTATTACCTACTCAAGAAACGAATTTATTCCAATGTCTTTAGCTGCTAAAAAACAAAAAAAACAAAAAAAAAAAAAAAAACCATATATATTATCAATATAATTGATTAAGATTGTAAAATCTTTGACACATCTATCTACATATATCCACCCACGATAATTTTATCTCATATTCAGAAAAGTGAGAGGCAGAGAGAAAAAATTACATACCAGAGAAGATACGAGCATTCTTGGCTGAAGAAAGAAGAGTCCTGGCTGCTTTAGAAGCAGATCTGCACATTTGGGAGCTCATTTCTTACACAATGCGACAGAACTGAGAAGAGTGATTTGATAAACAGGAAGCAATGAGAACCTGTTGCAGGATTTTATAACAGCGTGTTTCTATAGAACTGGGTCGGGTCAATGTTAGCTCGGATCAGGATTTTATAACAGCATGTTTATTGCCATTTAAAACAACATTTTCTAACAAAGATTTATTGCCTACTCAAGAAACGAATTTATTCCAATGTCTTTAGCTGCTATAAAACAAAAATACCATATATATTATAATCACCAGTCCAGTAAAAGAATATATCAATGACGTGAATTATACTACACTCTAAAAGTAAGCGTTTTATATACATAGAAATGAAAAGTAATAAACTATACAGTACAGTGAACAATCTTGAATTTATTCTGATGCTTTGTTTGATCCGTTTGGGAGTCTTTCTTCAGGTTCAGACTTGCAATCAAGGTGCAATAGCGACAACCATGAATCAACCTGAAATCATATAAACCAGGAATCGCAATAGCGACAACCATGAATCAACCTGAAATCATATAAACCAGGAATCATCACGTTTAAATGTTGTGAGCTTTCTCAACAGCAAATATGTATGTATTTAAGTTTACCTGTGTTTTAGAAGGTTTAAATGTTGTGAGCTTTCTCAACAGCAAATATGTATGTATTTAAGTTTACCTGTGTTTTAGAAGAGCTTGAGCACTCAAATCTTAGACCTTGACGGGTTAAGATGTAAAAGCAATACTGAGTTTCATCGAATTCCCTTGTGTAGCTTGGTAATGAACCAACTTCAACAATATCCGCTAGCAATGTCGAATCTTGAGGGCTCAAGTCTGCAATAAAGAGGTTCAAGAGACATTAAAAGAAGAATGTAAAGTTTGAAAGAGAATGTAAAAGTCGAACATTAACTCACCTGTTGACAATAAATAGAAGAAAAGACAAGGGCCCTGAAGGACGACAAACCGAGGAAGCCAATCATCTACTTCTGTATCGTCTATTGGTGGTGGTTCACCCGGAAGAGCTGCCCAACGCTGAAGTTAAACCAAAAAAAAGCAGATATAATGTATGGTAACTGTGAGTCTTGAGGATCAGTAATGATAAGTATCAGAGTAAGACCCTACATGTATGGTAACTGTGAGTCTTGAGGATCAGTAATGATAAGTATCAGAGTAAGACCCTACACTTCGGATTAACAAATATCCAGATAAACGTGCAGAGCGTAAGACTTCATCCACATGTTCCAACCTATGTAAGGGTACAGAACGAAGAAACTTAGATCTGCAGTTCTGATACAAGTCTGGAACAATTTGAACATATTACTTACTGAGCTCTGAGGTAAGATTCTCTTTCTTCCAATTCAGAAAGTTCTGATCTAAGTGATTCTAACTCCACTGCTGATAGCTCTACCTGCCAATCAGAGAGTGATCAGGAGGAAACATTCAAACTTTAATGTTGTGAATCAAAACAAAGAAGAAAGGTGTGCAGTTGGAACCTTCTCTTGACCATCTGAAACCCAAGGCAGACGGCGAAGAGTGAACATATTCAACATAAGAGCTGCTCTTTTCAGGTTTCTGCGAGCCCGTGACTGGCTATGGGACCTACTCTAACAAAAGCACCCGAAAATACTATCAACGTCAGCTCAACCAGTCCCTTTCTAGCACATATATTTCACAAACAAGTTACCTCAAAGAAATATCGACCTTTGGCTGTGAAGATGATGGAGTGTTGTCTAGAGAAGATTCCGTAGTGGGACTAGGAGCGCTAAAGTGATCAGGCAATATGTTTAACTTCTTAGGAGTGCCATCATCCATGAATCTGAACTTTGGCTTTTGAAATGACTCCAGAACCTTCCACCAGAAAACGAATTACCCTTGGCTGAACTTTGGCTTTTGAAATGACTCCAGAACCTTCCACCAGAAAACGAATTACCCTTGGTAAGAAATTCTTCATTCAAAACAACTACTGGTTACAATCTCAGTTTGCATTACTTACAACTACATAACAGGATTAACCAAAAAACACAAAAACCAAAGTTTTGTCCACATATTTGAAACAGTAAACTACAGAGAAACATTCACTGATCACAAGAAATCCCACTATGAGCATGATTTTAAATCTAGATTCTGATGTGAAGGAAACTTTTGTAATGAAATTACGCATGCCATGAACATTTAATCTCGCTAAGATAACCTGTCTCAGACTGAGAATCAAACGTACGGTTCAGTGCCGACTTTTACAATCCCAATTCACAATTTTTTTGCTATCCTTTCTGAGAGATCTGCTGCAAAAGGAAAGTGAAACAACAGAGTTCAGTTTCTCTGCAAAACAAACCGGTGAAAAAAAGAAGAGGATGAGAACAAATTCTTCTTCTTTTTTTCCTTTTTTCTTTTGTCAATTGAGAACAAATTCTTCTTTCTTCTACTTTCTGGAGTTTATAAGCTCAAATAAAAAAAATCTAAAAAAACTCGAATCTTTCTGGAAATCGGAACAATCAACGAATATGGGAAATTGTCAAAACAGTAAATCGAGAACTTGTTAATACCTGATCGAAGTGACTAATTTTTGACGAACAAACCAAAAATAGCGGAAACACAAAAATGTAATTTCTGGGGTTTTAAAGGGAAAGTGTTTTGAGACCCAATTTTGCTTTTAGGTTTTGGGTGCTTTCTGCTTCAGCAAGAAGTTGATCGAGTCTATTATGGAATTAACTTATTAGGTTTTGGGTGCTTTCTGCTTCAGCAAGAAGTTGATCGAGTCTATTATGGAATTAACTTATTAAATTCGGCACCAAAAGACGCTTTTACCCCCCTGGTTGCGTCTGCCAGATTCTACAATGTTAAAACTTCACAGAGTTGTTTTCTTGGTCGGCAAAACTTCACAATAGTTTAAACGAAACTGACAAATCGTGTATGAATTAAACTTGGTTTATTCTTTGATAAGTCTTTCAAATAAAATTAGGTGACTAATTGTTAAAAATAATGTCTGTAAAATACTTAAATTTGTTTAATGTTATCGAGAATATGATGGGAATTAATGCAAAAGTTGTTTTCATACATTATTTATAGAAATTGCCAACTAAGTATTTGGTGATGCCGATGAGTGTAAAGGACAGCCTAAGACAAAAGTGGACTTGTAATGATTATTTGGGAGTACAGGATTTCAATTATTAATGTCGTTGACCAACTGTATGCGGCTGTTTTTTTTTTTTTTTTTTTTTTTAACACAACTTCATTCAATCTATCTATATATTAAAATTGAAGTACCCATTTTTGTGCCTATTCCTGTAGCCAAACACAAAAAATTTTAAACCAGTATCCAAACATCAAATATTCATTTAATGAGAACTCAATTTTCCTAAATCATCATTCAAACTTCCAAACATAATATTTCATTTATACTATTTTCGTATTAACTTACATATTATATACCAAATTTGAAAACTAATATTTTGCTAAATATTTGATTAAGTTCTATATAATATTTGAGAAATGCTAATTAGAAAGTTGTTTTATTATTTAGGTGATTTTAAGTATTGTTAGGTTTTTTGGGTATCAAATTAATTTATAACGAAAAGATAAAAATATTTTTATTGTATTTTTAAAAATACTAATTAATAGCAATAATCTAAAGTATGAAAAATATTTAAATTTGATTACAAATTTTTAATTAGTTACAAAAAATAGATTCATAAGGTAAACATAGAATCTATCTATATATTAAAATTGAAGTACCCATTTTTGTGCCTATTCCTGTAGCCAAACACAAAAAATTTTAAACCAGTATCCAAACATCAAATATTCATTTAATGAGAACTCAATTTTCCTAAATCATCATTCAAACTTCCAAACATAATATTTCATTTATACTATTTTCGTATTAACTTACATATTATATACCAAATTTGAAAACTAATATTTTGCTAAATATTTGATTAAGTTCTATATAATATTTGAGAAATGCTAATTAGAAAGTTGTTTTATTATTTAGGTGATTTTAAGTATTGTTAGGTTTTTTGGGTATCAAATTAATTTATAACGAAAAGATAAAAATATTTTTATTGTATTTTTAAAAATACTAATTAATAGCAATAATCTAAAGTATGAAAAATATTTAAATTTGATTACAAATTTTTAATTAGTTACAAAAAATAGATTCATAAGGTAAACATAGACAAATAAAAAGTTAATTATAAGACACATAATATTTATAGGCATTTATTTTAAAAATGTATGTGCAAAATACTTAGGATATAAAAGTATTTATAAAATATTAGATAGGTCTATTAGTATTACTTGGACTTCAGGTGCATAGGTAGAAATATAATTAAAAAAATTGGATGAACTAATTAGAATTAATATTTAATTTGTTATTTAATTTGTTTAGAAGAGTAGTTCCATCAAATTATAATAAAATATCTAAAAATTTATTAAACAAAATATAATAAAGTATTGGATATTCATCTATAACATTTGAAAATCGATATACAAATTAATTTTTGAATATGAGCTATTATTAAAACATTATAAAGTTGATCTGAAAAACTTTCACTGATATCGGGTAAGGAGAAAAAGTATCGTTATATATTTATATTAATTGGTTCAAGGTTTGAGTTTTGGTTGGGTCTGGAATAAATATTAGGTATCAGAATTTTATTTATTTATTCTTTAAAATATTAGTATAATTTTTTAATTGAATAATTACATTAAATTAAAAAATTAATATACTATATATTTATAACTATGTTTTCGCTATTTTACGTATTTTCTGTTTAAATTCATTGCAACAGACTTATATAGATTTATGAGGTACAAAAAATTATTATTCATATATCTATATATATATTATTTTAGGTTTGGTATTTTATAATTAAGTTATAATATAGATTTTTTTAAACATACATACAAAATTATACTAATTAAATTGATCATGAACAATTATTAAATATTATAAAGTTGATGTGAAAAATTTGGATATTCACGGGTATTGGATAGGAGAAAAAAGTATTGTTATTTATTTTTATAAATTGTTTCAGGGTTTAAGTTTGAGCTGGATCTGAAATAAATATCGGATATTAATTAAAAATATAATATATGTGCAAAATTAATAAAATTTGAAAAATATAAATTTATTTTTTATATATCGATTATTTGATAATATTGTATTATTAAACATTATAAAGTTGATGTGAAAAATTCGGATATTCATGGGTATTGGATAGGAGAAAAAGTATTGTTATATATTTATATAAATTGTTTTAGGGTTTGAGTTTGAGTTGGATCTGAAATAAATATCGGATATTAATTAAAAATATAATATATACGCACAATTAATAAAATTTGAAAATATAAATTTATTTATTATATATCGATTATTGATGATTATAAACAATATTTATATTTTATAATAAATAATTGTGTGATGATCTATCTGTAAATATTTAATTTTCTATTCATTAACATTATTAAATTTATGATTATAAACAATATTTATATTTTATAATAAATAATTGTGTGATGATCTATCTGTAAATATTTAATTTTCTATTCATTAACATTATTAAATTTAGCAATGTTGGTATAGTTACTATATTTGAAAATATTTATTATATAATTACTATCTTTCAGTACATTATTATATATTTACTATATTACTATATTTCAACACATTACAATATTTCAACACATTACTTATTTCTACCTCACTTTAAACTCTGAGGTATTATATATGTTCACCTGATGATAAAAATCATCATCATACTTTCAATAAGGTTATTCACAGAAAAAAAACTTATTATGAGATTCTTTTAATTCATGTAATTCTGTTTTTACAGTGTTTGATGGCTATGAAGAAACAAATATGTATCAGGAAACGGAAATTCATTATTCTACGAAGTCTCATCATTTATTTAAACGTAGTATTATTTTGACTAAGATTGGTATTAACTTTTTTAAAAAAAATATATATATTTTAGCAAGGTTATATTGTAGATATGTTCATTTTTTAATTATTTTATGCATTTGAGATTAACAGGTAATTTGAAATTATCATTTATAAATTTATTTTTGAAACATTAGAAATCATCGAAAATGGCGATAGCAGAGAAACTGATAGACTTGAAGAAGATTACGACACCCAGGTAATTTGAAATTATCATTTATAAATTTATTTTTGAAACATTAGAAATCATCGAAAATGGCGATAGCAGAGAAACTGATAGACTTGAAGAAGATTACGACACCGTGAATATCTAAAAAAGATTTTCTTCTTAGATATCTTAAATATTTTACAAAGTCTAAAAATAAATGAAATATATAATAAATATAAAATTGAAATAAAATATTTTGAATAAAATAATTAATATTTTGAAAAATTTATAAATAAAGAAATTAATATATATAAATAAATATAAAATTTTATTTTATTAAAATAATTGACCCGCGGTGTACCGCGGGTTAGAGTCTAGTTCTTAAATATTTTACAAAGTCTAAAAATAAATGAAATATATAATAAATATAAAATTGAAATAAAATATTTTGAATAAAATAATTAATATTTTGAAAAATTTATAAATAAAGAAATTAATATATATAAATAAATATAAAATTTTATTTTATTAAAATAATTGACCCGCGGTGTACCGCGGGTTAGAGTCTAGTACTGTTTAAAACACATTTTTTTGTTTTTGATACTTACATTTGTTTAAAACATCTAATTTTCATATACCATGAAATTTTACTTTTCAAAAAACGAAATAATGTTACTCAAAAATCACAATTAATAACGAATATTAATAGTTATATGTATGAACAGTATAGTTAAATGTGGTGAAGAAAGCGACAGATAATTATAGCTGAAATGGGAACTAAAATTGAAACCTAGTAGAGAAGTGTTGTGAAGAATGTTAAATAGAATCTCTAGTGGAGTAATTATAATATTATAATGAATCTTATTTAATAGTTAGATAATTTTAAATTATATTTATCATTAAAATATAGATTATATTCGAATGAATATCAGTTGTTCATATTATTGTTATTCATATGGATATAGTGTCTATATATGTGTGTTTGGTTATTTAGGTACTAGATTTATCCCGTGCGATTGCACGGAATTTATATTTTCTTAAAAACTAAAATGTATTATTGTAATTATTTTTTAAAATATATAAAATCATGCATAATTTTTAATTATTATTATTATATTTTTCACAAAATTACTAATTAGTTGATAAATTTGAGAGTTTTCCGAAAATATATATAATTTTTTTTCCCTTTCTGACAGAAAAAATTCTGTTTTTTTTGGAAAAAATAATAGTCAATCAATGCTTTTTATAGTTTTCCAAAAAATTGATTTTTTAAAAAGATTGTGTTTTTTATTAACATATAACTATAAAAAGGATCACCTGTTAAAAGTTTATGTGAAATAATACAACGATTATTTAAAATAAATTCATATAACTTAATGATAGTGATAGCAACACCTCCTTTTTCCATAGCTGAGGAAATAAATTATCCTTAGCTGAGGAACAATTTTTCAAGCAGAAGTCTAGGATTACTTGGCTGGAGCATGGTGATAGCAACACCTCCTTTTTCCATAATTCTGTCAAAAGTCGTCTAACTAAGAACGCAATCCACAAGTTGCTATCAAGTACAGGTGCTGTTTTAACGGATCCGAGACAGATCAAGAGTGAAGCAATTAATCATTTCTCTACGTTTATGCAGCAACCAGCGGCAATGCCATTAGATGATGATCTCCTACGCTCTATAATTAAATATAGATGTCCGCTTTCTACAGCGGAAACATTGGTAGCTCCTATAACCTCGTCCTACGGAATTAGTAACTGACTATCATCGCAGCTCTACCCCTTCACGATGTGCTATTAAAGTGGATGTAGCAAAAGCTTTCGATACACTTCGCTGGGATTTTATCATCTCTGTTCTACATGCTATGCATCTGCCGGAATTATTCATCAAATGGATTGAGGGCTGTATAACTACCCCTGCGTTTTCAGTGGCCATAAATGGAGAAACCGATGGTTTTTTTCTCTAGTTCACGAGGCCTTAGACAAGGTTGCTCTTTATCACCATATTTATATGACATAGCTAATAATGTGCTCACGCTCATGCTAAACAAGGCCGCAACTGAAGGTGTTTTTGGATATCATTATCGCTGCGAAGAGGTCAAGCTTACTCATCTGAGTTTTGCGGACGACATGTTGATATTTACTGATAGTACTCCGACGTCACTTCAGGGAATTATGCACGTCTTGCAGCGGTATGAGAGCGTCTCTGGTTTGGCGATTAATCCAGCTTTTACTGATAGTACTCCGACGTCACTTCAGGGAATTATGCACGTCTTGCAGCGGTATGAGAGCGTCTCTGGTTTGGCGATTAATCCAGCTAAATCATCGATTTTTTTGGGTGGTACTATTCGAACTGAGACTCTAGACTGGATCCTTCAAAATGGATTCCAATTAGAGAACCTTCCAATTAGGTACTTGGGTCTTCCTCTCACTACTAAAAGTATGACGCGAAGCGATTATGAACCGCTACTTGACAAAATCCGCGTATGACGCGAAGCGATTATGAACCGCTACTTGACAAAATCCGCACCCGATTTCTTTCTTGGACAAATCGGTTTCTTTCGTATAGTGGTCGATTGCAGCTCATAAAGTCAGTAATTACAAGTATTGATAACTTCTGGTGCTCTGTCTTCCGACTACCACAGAGATGTCTTGATCAGATAGAGAGTATGTGTGCTGC
The DNA here is from genome assembly GCA_036630335.1 of Physaria fendleri. Classification (NCBI taxonomy): domain Eukaryota; kingdom Viridiplantae; phylum Streptophyta; class Magnoliopsida; order Brassicales; family Brassicaceae; genus Physaria; species Physaria fendleri. The sequence continues at coordinate 59,241,980 of CM071716.1, read as the reverse complement.
CTTTCTCTGGTCTGGTTCGCCTCATATTACGACGAAAGCTAAAGTAGCATGGGAAGACCTATGCCTACCTAAAGAGGAAGGGGGTCTGGGCATTAGGAGACTTCGTGACACATCCATTTCTTATTCGCTTAGTCTAATATGGCGGCTCCTTACCTCTCAAGGCTCTTATTGGGTGATTTGGACAAAGCATTACCTTTTGAGGTATTCATCGTTCTGGGACGTTAAACGACACACTAGAGGTTCCTGGATTTGGAACAAACTTCTCAAACTCAGACCGTTGGCCGTGACTTTTATACGCTACAACATAGGCAATGGAAGGGATACTATGTTTTGGATTGATTTATTGGCTGGGAACCGGTTCTTTGATCCAACAGGTGGGTGAAGTCGGGCCCAGTTTACTTGGGATACACAGACTAGCTCGAGTAGCTGATGTGGTGCGCAATGAAGAGTGGAGCCTTCGTTATCGCCGAAACCCGTTAGTGCGACACCATGTCCAACAGATTCATTCCCTGCCGGTTCCGAGAGCCACAGACTCACCGGACCAGATACTTTGGCGTTACGATACCGATCTGTATAGAGAAGGTTTTTCAATGAAACACACCTGGGAATGTATTCGGAATAGAGAAGGTTTTTCAATGAAACACACCTGGGAATGTATTCGGAGAAGACGATTAAAAAAAGACTGGGGTAAGCTTGTTTGGTCTTCACTTGCTTTACCTCGTTTCTCTTTTATTACATGGCTTGCCATGTTAGATAAGCTACAAACAGGCTCGCGAGCGGTACGATGGGGACAACCTGCGAGCTGTCCATTATGTGGCGACCCTTGGGAAACACGTGACCACTTATTCTATGAGTGCACATATTCATACACAGTCTGGTCGCAGATAAGTGAAAAACTCCTGGGTTCCTCCATTACTCCTAGCTGGGCTCAAACACTAAACGTGCTACTTCATCATCAAAGACCAAAGCTGATAAACACCCTGATCCGGTTCCTGTTTCAAGCCACAATATACCACCTATGGAGGGAAAGAAATGGAAGAGCTCATGGACAAACCCATAAGCACCCGTCAATCATCTCTAGTACGATCAAAAATTTGCTTACTCAAAGGCTAAAGGCACGTTTCCAAGATGAGACTGAAAGGGAGAAAAATCAACTTTGGCTCATATGGAAAAACTCTTTATAGTTCAACAACATCTACGTATTCTTCTATTAGCTAATACTTCTTGGTTTCTGTTAATGTTCAAACTCTTGTAAATATTCTTTTTTCTTTTTAAATTAATATCATATTTTACCAAAAAAAAAAAAAAACTTAATGATAGTTATGAAAAAATTACGGTAAAAAGAACTCTTTCATATATTAATATAAATAGTACGTTTCTTATTTTTAATACATATATGTCTATTTCCTTTTCTGTTACAAATTTTATTAATATATATTCAAGTATCGGTAATAATTATATTATTATCTCTTTAAAAGATTTAATGTCTTTTTTGGATCATAATAATTAATGATGTATTAATTACAATAGCAAATA
>CM071716.1:59168980-59184908 GCA_036630335.1 Physaria fendleri | reverse complement strand
CTAAGTAACCTAATGGCTTAAAACAGAACAACTAACGATTAAAAACTTAGACAAAACTTAGAAAATAGGTGGAACCTCGAACTGGCCAGTAAGCGGGTCGGGTTTGGGTCTCACATGTGTCTCCTCTTATCGAGCTTACTGCATCACCAAGAGGATTATAAGCTACTGATACAGAGGCTTTTTTTGCTTCTTGAAAGGTTTTTTATCCATTTCCAAGATGTAAATTTGTACTCAAGACGCATAGCCAAGTCTTCATCAACACTTCTCTTCCCTAGCTGATCAACCGGAGATCGTCAAAGCCTCACCGTCGGGCCCGATACTCCTGCAGCATCATTCACTGTCATCATGAGAGAGGTCTCTCCGCTGTTTCTGGCGCTCTGAATAAGGAAGGAAGACAATCTTCAATTGACAGGTTACCCTTACGTTATTTTCATCTCGTCGAGACCGAAGCTCTTTATCGGATTTTGGATGGTTAAAAGACCTATCAAGATGTCAAGCTTTGCTGTTGTTTCTAAGTGATTATTAATTAAGTGATTATCAAGTCTCTTTTCCTCAGTTTGGTTTGAAGCATTTGAGGCTCCCTCTATAGTTTTGTTCCTAGGAAATCTCCGCCATAGCTGCTTATGTTGGCACTATTGGCTTTAATGTTTGTTCTCTGTTTCTTAAGTTTGTACTCTGCTTTTTAAAATTAATGACGACTGAAAAAAATGTCAAACAAAAAAGCTGTAGTTACTACCAAACCATATTAATTTAGTATTTTTCTGAAAAAAACCCTCCCACTTGTCATATGTTATGATTTATCTCTCTAGACTTATGTGTCTAGCACTGATTATTAGTAAATTGGATATGACTCGTTGGGTTCAATATTTGCTCTAGACTTATGTGTCTAGCACTGATTATTAGTAAATTGGATATGACTCGTTGGGTTCAATATTTGCGGAGGTGGCTTTAAAACTTGGATTGGATTGGTTCAAGTTCAAGAAAATATAAGAATTTCATTATGTGTTTACTGTTTAGAAATGATAAAACTGAGTATCAGGATTTGAATGATGGGACAATTCTAGTTAAAGAGCGAGCGTTTGTATTCCAGACTAAATGGCCTAAAAACTATGAGAAAGATTCTTAAGGAAGAACATGAGTATAAAAATGACAAAAAAAACTAAGAGAAAGATTTTTAAGGAAATACAAAAGTATATTCATGTAAGACCTTAAATTATTATCACTTAGTTTTCCATTGTTATAACTCTGTTCAAACTTTGACATCATAATTAGATCTGGATTGTTAGTTCACCTTTAATTTACTCTTCGTATGGGTTTGTTTGGCAAAATTAAACCAAATCATTAACCAATTTTGGAGGCAATTAATTCAAAATTAATACTCTCGGGTTATTTGTGACTAAATAGTTACCACATGTCTAATTATGATGTGAATGTTTGAACAGAATTATATAAAGGGGGAAATAAATGATAGAGGGCTATCTGATACTATATTCATACCTCCAAGGCTAAAAATTAAACTTATATTGGAACTTAAAATAAGTTCAATAATAAATCTAGCATAAACTCCATATCTAATAAGACCAAAACATTTTCCAATAACATATGAAACCTATAACAAAACAAATAGCTGATAGATCAAATGGTATTTCAGATACGTTTAGGAATATTCGGTCCAATGTCATCAGTCAGGATTCAGGATCGATCAACCTACTTCACTAAACCGGATAAACCGTTTCATAGTTATTAAACCGAATCACGAATGTTACAAGATTCAACATTGAAATTATATTGATTGAAATGAAGTAAACGAAATATAACTTTAAGTTCTTTCTCTCTTAATAAAAAAAAAAAAAAAAAAAAAAAAAAAAAAAAAAAAAAAAAAAAAAAAAAAAACAGAAAGATAAAAACAAAAACAGAAAGATAAAATCAATGAGATCCTTCTAGGATCCTGATAGCCTCCAACCAAATCTAATAGCCAAAACAACACACGTTAAAAGCCCATCATTCTCTCTTTTATTCTTCACGCTTTATATAGTAGTTGAGTTTCCTGATTGGAAGCCAAGGTTCCTTCCATGCACCAAGCAATCTCAGCTATTATGGCCCCCATTTACTAAAATCCCTGGATGTCTTCGCTAACGGTAAGCAACGAAATGAACAATATGTCTTATCGTGCAATTTGAAAACTACTCTCTGTGGACAAAGGTGGTATTCAAGATCATTGTTGCATAATGGTCGAGACTGGGTACTGTTTGAAAGAATATGAATTTTAAACCCGTGTTCCGTTATGACTTGACTAGGTTTCAGGATATAAGGGGTTTCTCCAAGCAAACAATGAACATGAAGAGTGGTGCAGCATTTATCACACAAGCAAACAATGAACATGAAGAGTGGTGCAGCATTTATCACACTCATAGTACCCATATTTTCTTGTGTAATCTAATTTTGTTTCACATACCTCACACCAGTCGAATTCATCACTTCCCTTATTATCTTCTCGGAATGTGAGGAAATGATTGTCGTGCTTATACTTTGCCTCGTATGGTAAGGTTGCACACCAAAAGCATATGACATAATCACATTCGATGCAACTTACTTTTCGAATATCATCAGCTTTCTTTCGGCAAATTCGACAAGTTGCTTCACGTTCTTGGGTTGGATCTAAAGATAGGAATAAAGGATGCTCATGGCCTTCATATTCAAATGGTTCCGAAACCGAGGCACACCGTACGTCTATTTTGTAACCTCCAACTTCATAGACGAAGCCACAACTTAAACGTCCACAAGCTTTACACCTGAAGCAATCTTCAAATGTTCCATGCTCACCAGGGAAAGCTTTTAGCGTAAGTGGATGACCGTGCAACGCATGATGTAACTTGCGAGGAGCAGACGCGCATGTTTCATGAAGGACAAAGTCGCATCCATCAAGACAAGAATAATAGTTACCCTCGTAGATTGGAAGGATGCACGCTTGACAAAACCTGTGTTCATTGTAAACTTCACTGACCTCGAGTTTCAGATGATGGGCATGAGTAAAATGAAGAATTATTCCATCAGCTATCTTCTCAAATGGCTCTAGAATTTCCTCAGGTTCTTCAGGTACTCCTTCAAGTTCTATCCCATCCCAGATGTCTTTTCTCAACGCGCATTTTGAATGAACAAAATAGTCGCCACATTTGTTGCAAGAATAAGCACCAAAATGGTTGTCAATCTTCTTACGACAAACTCCACAAGACCAATTTCCAGAAGGAAGAGAATAGGTAAAAGAGATACGATGGTGGTGGCGAGATATTTTAATGACAAAAGGGAGATAGATACAATCTCGATGAACTACGAATATACATCGAAGACAAACATAGGTGGGCAAAGAGTCTTTAACTAGACCACAAATATCGCAAAGTAAAGAAGCTTGTTTGGGAAAAAAGGTGAGAATATGGGGATGCCTTTTAGGGTGGTCTATATGAATAGGTATTGGTTTCATGGCACAAACCAGATCCATACTAACTTTGTTGGTGGGACAATGATAAAACATACCATGGATTTGTAATTCACAGCTTATGCAACTGTTTTTCGGGTTGTTCAGTGAGTGGTAGTAATTCACAGCTTATGCAACTGTTTTTCGGGTTGTTCAGTGAGTGGTAAAGTTGAAAAGAAAGAAAAGGATAGGAAGGAATTTGGATCTCAAGAGGAGTCTCCACACATTCTTTGTGGAACTTCCGTGTACATCCCCAGCAAAAATAATAGGCTGGGCCCATCTCTAACCGATAGCATGCACCGCACCAGAATTCATTATCATTAGGTTGTTTATTGTTACACCAAAAGAGAGGGAGAACAGGATGCTTACTGCAGATTTCATTATAGCCACCATTGATTATTGTGATGGGGAAGTGAGGTGGAGCATAGCAGGGGAGAATTTCTTCACTAGAAGCATCATTATAACGTAAAGTAGGACAGACGAAAAGAGGTGGAAGAGATTCAAGAGCAAGGTGGTCGCCACCTAAATCAGTGGCTGCTTCACCCGAAGAAGAAGATAAAAAATTGAATACATGAAAGGGTTTGCCATCTATTTCTTTCTCACGGAATACACCCACTGAATCCATGAAAGACAGTTTTTTGGCCAAAAATGGTTATATAAAAAGGAAACTGAAGAATTTGTAAATATGGGAAGTTGTGATATTAGTCTTCTTCTCCCCCTATCCCATATATATATACAACTTCATAACACACACCTCACATCCAGCCTTCAGAATTGATATCTTTCATTTTATTTTAGAATTATTCATTTTTTTTAATTTTTTTTTTTTTTTGGTGATATCTTTCATTTTATTTTAGAATTATTCATTTTTTTTAATTTTTTTTTTTTTTTGAGTCCTTTTATTTTTTTGCAGGAAAATAACTATTATTAGATAAAGGTTTGATTACATCTACCCACAAACAATATTAATCTAGTTAGTTGAGGGCTTTCATATCTACACTAAAATCTAGATTTGAATTTGAAATATGCTCAATATTATTGTTCATTGGGTCACTCTTTAAAACATTAAATATTAAACTTTGTTTAGTCTTTGATTATTAACTTTATCTATACAGATCATTAATTCTTTATTTCCGCATTGATAGCATATTATAATTGCAACTTGTAGCTATGTTATAAAAAAATACATTAATCTTAATTGATTGTTTTATATACCCCATGCCACGTCTCCAGTTCCTATTTTTTTTTTTTTTCTTGTTGTTATAGATTAGTCATCAATGTTTCTTTTTGAATCATTGAAACGATGTGGATGCACTATTTTTTTTTTCTTATATGGTTGGTTTTAATATATCTTTTAAAATCGTAGAGTGCTGCTGGGTTTGAAACCCCAAACATATAATAGATTTAGAAGTAATTGGCATATGATTTACCCCTTTTTGGATTTTGATCAACGAAAAAGTCTTTGAAATTTTCCAAAAAATATATTTATATTCTCTGTCACTCTCACATGTTTTAGAAGATATAGTAATCGTTAAATATGTTTACAAAATGTCAAACAAAAAAAAAAGATGTAGTTACTACCACATCATATTAATTTATTGAAATTATAAAAAAAAAAAACTCTCCGACTTGTTATATTTTATTTCTTGAGACTTCGTGTCTAGTTGTACTGATTAATAAAGTGGATATGAACAGTAGTTGCGGAGTTGACTTATAAACTTGGGTTGGAGTTTTTTTTTTTTTTTTTTTTTTTTTTTTTTTTTTTTTTGTCAAAGAACTTGGGTTGGATTGGTTAAAGAAAATATGAGAATCTTATCAATGTGTGTTTAGAACTGTGATTTGGGATAAAACATGAGTATAAATTCTTTGTGATTTTGGTTAGTTGATAGAGCCACCAAATCGTGGAAAAATATGTGGAACGGATTATCTTAAGGTTTTTAAAGAAGTGTTGACGAGTTCTTGATATACCCCACGGGTTTTGATTTGACCCATAGTATTTAGGATGGATGTGGGTCAAAATATGAAAACCCAATTTTTAACGGGTTTTGCAGGACTATTTTTTATGCGGTCCAAAAGGCCGAAAAGTATCCATAAGGGAATTGATATGGCCATATGGGAATCCTCTGTCACATAAAATGTGCTTACCTATTTGAATCTTTCAATTTGAAAGACAAAACACAAAAAAAATTAGCTACTGAAGTATGAAAGGACTTGGGGAAAGTTAGTATAGCATAAGACTGTTTATATGCCCCAGCTTGAAACCAAGTGATATGACCAGAATCCTTCCTCCAGTGGATTAAAGAGGCAACATCAATTTCATCAAATGAATTGACTGATTGAAAGTGAAAAAGGTTTTTTTCCTCCAGTGGATTAAAGAGGCAACATCAATTTCATCAAATGAATTGACTGATTGAAAGTGAAAAAGGTTTTTAAAGACTTGTTGTCATGTGCATATAGACGCACGCTTAAGACTCAGAGCTTCAAACACCCCAAAGTTCTGTTTGTGATTGATAATGCGGAGAACAGTGAAGCTTTAGAGGAGGTGAAGAAGATGGCTCGTTGGTTGGACCATGGAAGTGGAATCATTGTGAACACAAGAGATGAGAGAGTTTACTTTTGGCAAAAATGGAGTTCATGATAGACATGAAGTTAAGTGCTTTGACATTTTGTAAAGCTCTTAAACTTTTCCATCATTTTTTCAATTAAGAAAATTGCCTACGGATGATTCTACACAGCTAACTGTTCATGTTATCAAGCTTGTTTGATTTGTTCCTTTGGCTGGCTACTAAAGCAAGTGGCTCAATGTTTTATGGTACACATGTAACCTGATTTGGAAACCGGGTAAATTGGAAGCAATCTCTCTATTGGCCATGGTGTAGCATCAAAGACGAGTCTCCTTTCTTGTCTTTTTGATGGGTAAGATTCTGTTTTTAAATAACAAGATTACTCTTCTTGTATCTGAACATGCCAAGTCTGGTGTTTGGATGTGTTTTAAAATTGTACGTCTTATGTTATTTGGTTACGTTATATGCAGGGCCGTGCACATGTAAATTAGGGCCACAAGCCAAAAAAAATTTTACCTAATGAATATTAATTGAAAAAAAAAAAAAAAAAACCTAAAAAAGGGGAAAGAACATAAAAGAATGTAAACAGGCCACATGTAGAATTGAACATGGGTTGTTTACACTCTAGTGACAACAATTTTAACCACTAGACCAAAGTACTCATGTGGTTCGAAGCGGCCAAAAAAAGATATATTGAGAAGAGGCCGCAAGCCATTGCTTGGCTTGCTTGGCCTTATGCACGGGTCTGGTTATATGACAAAACAAATGCAGAGATCATAAACCAAATCATGAGGGGTGATACAATGGGCACATGAGACTTGTCTAACACGCGTCAAAGATAGAAAAATCAAAGATTCTAACTAGTTCTAGTTCGGCTTCCATACATAGTTTATTTTATAGTTGAAGAAATTGATACAAACACGACAACATATCACAACAGAAGTAGAAACGTTAACGCATCGCAGCACTACTCCTTGAGATGTTAACACGTGGTCTTTTGCTACCCTTTTGATTGTTGTTACAGTCAAAGTTCATGCCATCGTTAACACGTGGTCTTTTGCTACCCTTTTGATTGTTGTTACAGTCAAAGTTCATGCCATCTCCACTAACTATGTCCGAAAACATTCGTTGCAAATCCTCTAAGCTGTCTCCCTAATTCATCAAAACCAAACCAATCCGGGTCCTTAAGTCTAACTTCTACATAAACCAAATAGATCTTGAATCTACCAAAGAGATCTAAACCGGTCAAATACAGTTCTAAATCCGTATCATTATATGTAAACAAAATTGTATTAGCAAACCTATGGCTGTCCTTAACCGTTTTATAAACCAATAATTAGAGTTGTAACAAACCGGGATGAACCGAACAAGACATACCTCGTCTTTGACATTGTTCATCATTGAGATCATCTCTTGCATAAAATCGCAGAAATCCTGAATCGCCAAAAGATTTAGAGAGTTTCAATAAATTTCTAAAAAGGTAATGTTAAAAATCAAAAAATACTGCCAAGTCATGAGTTCGTGAAGGTTCCACGAAGACAAAAATGGGGAACACTAAAAACGACAGCGTTTAATAGTTTTCGTTGGTAAAATCAAAGAGAAACAGTGAAAGAAATTAGTACGAACATCGTCATCATCTTCATGGGGATCGTATAATCCGGCGTCGTACATTGAGCGCTTATTCTCATCGTGTAGAACTGTTTTAAGAAAATAAAATAATTGAACAAGTTGTTAATAACATGAGACGGACGTTAATTCGCTATGTAAGAAAAGATAACGACAAGAATAACGGACGTTAAGATATTTTTATGAGAGGGGAGGGAAAAATATGAAATTACCAGAATAGGCTTCCTGTATTTGCTGAAACCGACGCTTAGCTTCTCCGGCGACACCAGGATTTCTCACGTATCTATCTGGATGCCATTTCTTCACCATAAATTTCCAAACAAAAATTCGTCACAAGAACAAAAACAATTCGAATTAAACAAAATTCTCGAATAAAAAAAAAAATAGCGGCGATTGAAGTGGAGAGAAGCACCATGGCGAGCTTGCGATAAGCAGTACGGATATCGGAAACGGAGGCGTCTTTGCGAATCCCGAGAACGTTGTAGTAGCTAGATCTGATGTTTGATCCTCCACCTTCACACGCCATGTTTGTAAAAAAACGCTCTTCCGTCTCCGTCCACACCTACTTATTCAAAAGATTACTCTGTATCTCTATCTCGGTATTTAAGAGTAGAGAGAAGCAATGGCTTTTGGCGATTTGTGGACGAAGAAGACAATGAAGCCAAAAATATCTTCGTAGGAGAGAGATTGGAAGTTAACGACAGAAACTTCGAGAGAGGGTTTGATATTTTTATTTTTTATTTTATTAAATTCGTATCTTTAGATATTTTTTGTCCACTTGTCTATTGTGTGCGCGTTCGGTTGATTTTTGGTTAGATTAGTATAAGCCTTTTTAAGGCCCATGTAAAGCCCATTTTGTTTTGTAGTGTAAGTACAAAACAATCTCAAAACGGATAGGTAAAAAAGACAAAACACCCTCAAAAGTTAAAACAAATTTTCATCGGAGATTCGATAGACACCTAAAATGGACGGAGTCAACTAACGAAGATTTACCGTTTCTGTTAATTCCAAACTCTTCACCTTCTTCCCTTCCTAAATTCCCAGTTCCAAACACCTTACTGCTCTCGCCGTCTTCTGACCTCTTTTAGCCGGTAAGTCGCTGAAAATTTTCCCGGAATGTTTGATTTTCTACGTCTATGTGTCATACTGTTGTGTGTTACTGCTTTATCAAGAAAACTCCGGAATTTAGATTCTAATGGCTCCTTCGGTTTTTGTTAGTTCGTAGTTTATTTCCTTCTTGGAAGAATAATTTTTTTCTGTCTGCATAGATCATGAATTTGGAAATAGAACTGTTTAATTGAGTGAGGAATCGTCATTTTCTTGCTTTGACATGTTTATCTTTGTACGAAACATCAGGATTTTGACTGGGGAAATTCAAACTGTGTAGCAATTCTTTTGCATTTATCTACGATGGTTTTGGATAGTGAAGAAGCTTTTTTGGAGGTAAGAGATGAGGAATCTGATGGTGGTCTTGAAACAGAAGGAACTCTTTGTTTACATGCATTTTCTGATTTAACCTATTATGTTTCTCCGGTTGTGTTCTTTTCTAATGGCTCCTTCGGTTTTTGTTAGTTCGTAGTTTATTTCCTTCTTGGAAGAATAATTTTTTTCTGTCTGCATAGATCATGAATTTGGAAATAGAACTGTTTAATTGAGTGAGGAATCGTCATTTTCTTGCTTTGACATGTTTATCTTTGTACGAAACATCAGGATTTTGACTGGGGAAATTCAAACTGTGTAGCAATTCTTTTGCATTTATCTACGATGGTTTTGGATAGTGAAGAAGCTTTTTTGGAGGTAAGAGATGAGGAATCTGATGGTGGTCTTGAAACAGAAGGAACTCTTTGTTTACATGCATTTTCTGATTTAACCTATTATGTTTCTCCGGTTGTGTTCTTATATCTTCTCAAAGAATGCTATATTCATGGTAAGTCCTAGCTCTTTAGAGTTTACTGCTTTTGGAAGTCCCCGATTTAGTACCTTTTGTTTTCTAATTTCGTTAATTTCACTGGTATTTTAGGTAGCTGCAAGGCAACAAAAAAGTTCCAAGCGTTGCAGTATCAAGTTTATCAAGTTCTGGCTAATAAACCCCAACCAGGACCTGCCACATTCATTGTTCATTGTCTCACTGTGCTCCCTATGTTTGGGATGCATGGTGAAGGGTTTAGTCACTTGGTAACATCTGCTCTTCGCCGATTCTTCAAAACAGCATCTGAGCCATTAAGTGAAGAAGATATTTCTTCCGCGAGAAAACTAGCTGCTCAATTCTTCCTCGCTACTGTTGGAGGATCTGTGGCTTATGATGAAAAGATAATGGTGCATACTCTTAAACTATTTGATGTGGGGTTAACCAACATCGATGAGGCCTTGTCTATCTCGGAAGTTTGGCATGGACATGGATTTGCTTGTGGAAGTGAATTTCTGGAACAACACATTTCTGACTTGATCAAATCAAAATCTTTCATGACGGCCGTGTCTCTGTTGGAGCATTTTGCATTCCGCTTCCCTGGAGAAACCTTTCTTCAACAAATGGTCGGCCGTGTCTCTGTTGGAGCATTTTGCATTCCGCTTCCCTGGAGAAACCTTTCTTCAACAAATGGTCGAGGATAAAGAGTTCCAAGCTGCAGAGAAATGGGCAACCTTTATGGGAAGGCCCAGTTTATGCTTTCTTGCCCAAGAATATGGTTCGAGGAATATGCTAAAGCAGGCTTATAATGTCATAAAGAAGAACTATCTCCAGCAGGATTTTCCTGAATTGTATTACAAGTGTAAAGAGAGGTTGTTCCAATCTCTTTTTCTTCTCGTTTGGAAACAGTATACATCTTTAATTTACCTGTTGTGGATCTTGTATATTTAGCACCAACAAGTTAGCAGAGAATATGAGGAGAATACCATTAACAGAATTAACGCTGAAAATTACCTTTTCTAATTAATTGGGCAGTGCACTGAAGGATCTAGCAGAAAAAGCATGCTGGGATGTTGCTGAAATAAAGGCAAAAGGTGATAGAAAGCTGCTCGAGTATTTGGTAAGAACTTGTTCTAAATATAATAAATGTCTAAAGGCATTTTTTCCATTTTCCTGCTCGAGTATTTGGTAAGAACTTGTTCTAAATATAATAAATGTCTAAAGGCATTTTTTCCATTTTCATATTTAGTTTTGTAACCCGAAGCTGTCATTTTTTCTGTAGCACTTTATTGTTTTCTGAAGTGTTGGTGGTATTTTTGAGTGTTTAGGTATACTTGGCAATGGAAGCTGGGTACTTGGAGAAGGTTGATGAACTGTGTGGTCGATATTCGCTTCAAGGTCTGCCAAAGGCACAAGGTACATATTGTTGTATTGGAATCTTCTCCTAGTCTATCCATATTGATAAGACGCTTACCATGGTTTTTCCTTATGCTGTTCAGAGGCCGAGGTTGGTTTCATGGAGAAGAGTTTTCTGAGTCTCAACGATCTAGCTGTGCAAGATGTTGTTTGGGTTGATGAAGTCAATGAGCTGAGAAACGCAACTTCTTTTCTCGAAGGATGTAGAGTTGTTGGTATTGACTGTGAATGGAAACCCAATTATATTAAAGGCAATAAAGCTAAAGCCTTAGTCAGATTTTGCAATCATATAGTATACTAAAGCTCGGTATATGTGCAATATATCTTCTTTATTTTGCTTACAAAAGGAAGGTTCTCTCGGACTGAGCAACACCCTGACCATAAATTATCCTCAGGTTACAATTTTCAATGTGACATCAAGCAGTTGGCGCTTTCATATGGGGATCTAGAATGTTTCAAGTGCTATAACATGTTGCTAGACATTCAAAACGTATTCAAAGAACCTTGTGGTGGTTTAGCAGGACTAACGAAGGTAAGCTTTTGTTGTGTTAGCTAGCTCTTAATTGCAAAATCCCATGATATAACATCAAGTCACCATTTCGAAAATCTGAACAGAATTTCTCGTTTGATCTCTTTTTTTTTCTGTATCAGAAACTATTGGGAGTGTCTTTGAACAAAACAAGACGCAATAGCGACTGGGAACAAAGGCCTTTGAGCCAGAATCAGGTATAAAATCTTATTTATTGGCTATATAGCTAGAACCTCGAGCGTAACTGCCATGGAGAATGTGTCATTTTCTCGTTGTCATGGTTATGACTAAGAGGAGCCACAGTTGTTAGATAATTAGAGGCGTTCCTTAAATTGACAGAGTTATGATTGCAGGAAAGGATGAAAGTGATATTGTAATTGTAGAATCTAATACTAAATCAAATATAATGTTCAGCTAGAGTATGCGGCTCTTGATGCTGCAGTGTTAATTCACATATTTCGCCATGTTCGCGACCATCCTCCACATGACAGTAGTTTAGAGACAGCCCAGTGGAAATCTCACATTGTAAGTATCTCAAAAAGCCTTTATCTTTTTGTATCATAATTTAAGCCGATTAAATCTTTAGGTTTCAAGCTTTACTTAAAATTATGAGTTTGAAGATATTTTAAAGAATGGGTTTGTTTGGATAATATATAATTTAAATGGTCTTTGGCGTGTAAAGCATGAATGGTAGCAGATAACTTGGAATCTAATGTGAACAACATATTGGTGCAGGTCTCCCACATGGATAACGCAAAGAACTTTAAGAAGAAGCCTAAGAAGATCCCTCCCATGCAAACCTCAGTTTCGACATTTAACAAGCAATCAGACATTTGAAACAAAGGAGAAAGTGTAAATATTTGCTCAAACGCTCTAAAAAGAAAAAAAGACATTTAACCTTAGGTTTTCTATGTAGGATTTGCTTTTAAAACAAAACAAGAAGTATTAGAATCTTTGTTTCAGAGTAACACAAAGGAAATCTTAATGCGAGGCAAAAGTATTCAACAAGTTCTTGGAACAGAGACATCAATGAGTTTGGCAAAAATGTTGTTCAAGTCTTCTAAGGGAAAGATGTGACATTATCAATCACATATCTTTTAAGCTCAAATAAGACACCAAAAAACTTCTTAGGTTTGGTTTGATATAAGAAAAAAAAAAAGTTGATGTCTATCTTCAGTTAATATACTGAGAGAGCCATTTAAATCCCTCACCATAACCCATTTTACGAACAATGCTGCACATGAAGACCTCAAGTGGGCGAACACCAGAGTCTCCGAGCGACATTTTTCCTTTACCGGTGGTGAAGTTAGTCAGACCCAAATGATACCTCAATTCATCTTCTGAAGCTGCATAAGGTATATCAATCTTGTTTCCAAGAATTAGAAAGGGGACTGTTGCAAGTGCTTCATCTGAGAGAAGAGCGTCGAGCTCTCTTTTTGATTCTGCAAATCTCTAGCCTTAGTCAGATTTTGCAATCATATAGTATACTAAAGCTCGGTATATGTGCAATATATCTTCTTTCTTTTGTGTACAAAACGAAGGTTCTCTCAGACTGATCAACACCCTGACCATAAATTATCCTCAGGTTACAATTTTCAATGTGACATCAAGCAGTTGGCGCTTTCATATGGGGATCTAGAATGTTTCAAGTGCTATAACATGTTGCTAGACATTCAAAACGTATTCAAAGAACCATGTGGTGGTTTAGCAGGACTAACGAAGGTAATCTTTTCTTTGTGAACTAGCTCTTAATTGCAAAATCCCATGATATAACATCAAGTCACCATTTCGAAAATCTGAACAGAATTTCTCGTCTGATCTCTTTTTTCTGTATCAGAAAATATTGGGAGTGTCTTTGAACAAAACAAGACGAAATAGCGACTGGGAACAAAGGCCTTTGAGCCAGAATCAGGTATAAAATCTTATTTATTAGCTAGTTAGCTAGAACCTCGAGGAAAACTGCCATGGAGGATATGTCATTTTCTCGTTGTCATGGTTACGACTAAGAGGAGCCACAGTTGTTAGATAATTAGAGGCGTTCCTTAAATTGACGACTAAGAGGAGCCACAGTTGTTAGATAATTAGAGGCGTTCCTTAAATTGACAGAGTTATGATTGCAGGAAAGGATGAAAGTGATATTGTAATTGTAGAATCTAATACTAAATCAAATATAATGTTCAGCTAGAGTATGCGGCTCTTGATGCTGCAGTGTTAATTCACATATTTCGCCATGTTCGCGACCATCCTCCACATGACAGTAGTTTAGAGACAGCCCAGTGGAAATCTCACATTGTAAGTATCTCAAAAAGCCCTTATCTTTTTGTATCATAATTTAAGCCGATTAAATCTTTAGGTTTCAAGCTTTAATCCCTTATCTTTTTGTATCATAATTTAAGCCGATTAAATCTTTAGGTTTCAAGCTTTAATTAAAATTATGAGTTTGAAGATATTTTAAAGAATGGGTTTGTTTGGATAATATATAATTTAAATGGTCTTTGGCGTGTAAAGCATGAATGGTAGCAGATAACTTGGAATCTAAATGTGAACAACATATTGGTGCAGGTCTCCCACATGGATAACGCAAAGAACTTTAAGAAGACGCCTAAGAAGATCCCTCCCATGCAAACCTCAGTTTCGACATTTAACAAGCAATCAGACATTTGAAACAAAAGGAGAAAGTGTAAATGCTCAAACGCTCTAAAAAGAAAAAAAGACATTTAACCTTAGGTTTTCTATGTAGGATTTGCTTTTAAAACAAAACAAAACAAGAAGTATAAGAATCTTTGTTTCAGAGTAACACAAAAGGAAATCTTAATGCGAGGCAAAAGTATTCAACAAGTTCTTAGAACAGAGACATCAATGAGTTTGGCAAAAATGTTGTTCAAGTCTTCTAAGGGAAAGATGTGACATTATCAATCACGAACAGAGACATCAATGAGTTTGGCAAAAATGTTGTTCAAGTCTTCTAAGGGAAAGATGTGACATTATCAATCACATATCTTTTAAGCTCAAATAAGACACTAAAAAACTTCTTAGGTTTGGTTTGATATAAGAAAAAAAACAAGTTGATGTCTATCTTCAGTTAATATACTGAGAGAGCCATTTGAATCCCTCACCATAACCCATTTTACGAACAATGCTGCACATGAAGACCTCAAGTGGGCGAACACCAGAGTCTCCGAGCGACATTTTTCCTTTACCGGTGGTGAAGTTAGTCAGACCCAAATGATACCTCAATTCATCTTCTGAAGCTGCATAAGGGATATCAATCTTGTTTCCAAGAATTAGAAAAGGGACTGTTGCAAGTGCTTCATCTGAGAGAAGAGCGTCGAGCTCTCTTTTTGATTCTGCAAATCTCTCTGCAAATCTCTCCTTATCATAAGCATCCACAAGGTAGACAACAGCATCAACCTTTATGCAGAAAAAAGAACAGTTTGTTTCAAACTTATGCGAAAAGGTGCACAACATAACATAACTAAAGTGGCTAGAATCATAATCTTTTCTTTGTTAAATAATTCATATTCACAATCTATACTAGAGCAAGATCATTGAAACATCTTGAACCAAATATATACAACCACTGAATTGTGATGTAACAAAGAAACTAGCATCTAAACTTATGTAAGAATGCCAACTACAATCATTAAAGGTGTTAAATTTGAGAACTAGACACACAAACAATATAATGTGTGTCTCTATCTTGTGGTTAAAACAATCACCAAAAGTATGGTCTAGCTTCTAAACAAACACTGAAACACCTTTCAATAACATCAAAGAGTCTATTGGAAGATTTAACATTGCTAGTGGATTTGCTAAACCCATTTTACGGACAATGCTATGTGTGTCTCTATCTTGTGGTTAAAACTATCAACAAAAGTATGGTTAACAAACACTGAAACACATTTCAATAACATCAAAGAATCTATGGAAGATTTAACATTGCTAGTGGATTTGCTTCTTCAAAAAAGAGTAAAGAGAGAGAAACCTTGGCATAGTAATCTTTCCAAACCCTTCGAGCAATCTGATGACCACCCAAATCAAAAGCCTTGAACTTGATTTTCCCAATGCTAAGTTCCTGATTTTCCCAATGCTAAGTTCCTCAGACGTTGGATGTTGAGTCGGCTGATGCTGAACTAATCTCTATCCCCACCAATTCACACAAACAGTAATGTCAGATTTCCATTTTTTATACCAAGTTCAATACACAAATCAGTCAATGAGACTCATCCAGAATTTAAAGCATTTGAATTGAATCCACGGATCTACCTAAAAAGAGAAAAAATCAAACAATTGAATCGAAGAACCAAAAAAAAAAAAAATCAAACCTCGTCTTTGAGCATATGAAGTAGAGTAGTTTTGCCAGCATTGTCGAGTCCGAGAAACAAGATCTTTGCTTCTTTCTGCCATAATCCTAA
>CM071716.1:59130897-59145996 GCA_036630335.1 Physaria fendleri | reverse complement strand
CATGAGATAATATATTAATGTTAAATGAAAAGGTTTCCAAAATGTTAATGTGGTGCAGTGGTTAAGTACTTGTCAATGAAACTTGAGGTAAACAGTTCGATTCCAGCATAATAGATAATTTTCTGAATTAATTTCCCTATCATTCTAGACACTATTGATGTTCGCTGATGAAGTCACGTGGTCTCACCACCGNNNGACAATAAAAATAGTTACAAATTGTAACGGTTTTGCGACAATCTTTATAGTCGCAAATCGTGACAATCTTTATAGTCGCAAATCGTGACAATTTAGTTACTATAATATATCATCACAAAATGAGACAAAATAGTTACTAAATATATATGTCACAACCGTGTTATGTTTTTGTTACAAAATAGAATTTGTGACGACTGTATTGCAACCGTTTCAAATTGTCACAATTTTGTCAAAAATTATCTTATTGTTACGAAAATATGGTTATTGTGACGAAAAAAAATCGTCACAATAACCTTTTTTTCTAGTAGTGTACGATTACACGGCATAAAAGTTTATCCTAGGATATTATCTCCTTTGGAGGCTGAGGCAACTACAATGGTTTGAGCGGTGAATTGCTTATGGAATATGGGCTACGACAAGATTATCTTTGAATCAGACTCATTATCTATCATTAACGCCCTACAGATACCATCTTATTGGCCTCGTCTACTTCTTTCATGACCGAAATTCAGGGAATCATTAAAAAAAAAGACCATGGGACATTGAATTTGCTCACATCAGTCGAAAAAGGAACGAAGCGACGGATACTTTGGCTAAATTTGCTCTTTCTTTTCCCCTTTATTTTGGTTCAATAGACAATTCTATACCGACATGGCTCCAACCATCTTTGAAATGTTAACTTTGGTTATTTGATTGTTTGGTTTTTTAATAAAGTTCAGTTGATCAAAAAAAAAAAAAAAGGTCTCTAGAGATTAATCCCCAATTTAATCCCACTAAAATAGTCATATTCCTCCCAAAAAAAACAAAATATAGAAACTGAGATATCTGACTACATTTCACCCGAATATTACATGTTTATACAAATTATCACCACCATCAACATTAGAATAGCTCATAACAGGATATGGATATCTTGCAACCTGTACTTTCTCTTCCATCGCCAATACCTTACCGGAGTTTTGATACCATGGTTCGACATATGGACTCGAAGAAGAAGATACATTCGACAATGAAGCATCGACTATAGGTTCGACATATGGACTCGAAGAAGAAGATACATTCGACAATGAAGCATCGACTATAACCGATCCCCAATCTCGTTCACCTGTAGGTTCAGTTATTCTTTTCCGCACCAAAAGTTTACCAATGTCTTCTCTTCTTCTTTGTGTTACGCTTCTTAGAATAGATATCGACAGTAATAAGACGAAAACCGCATCTTCCTCGGGCGAAAATTCTATGGCTTGATGCTTCCAGTCGATTAGAGCTGTCGCTTTTTCATTTTGATCTTCTTCAGTTGATCTAATCAGTGTTATAAAACCCTCTTCGTCATCTTCTTCATTGTTTCCTTTATACTGCATTCTTCGTCCAGTTAATAGCTTAACCTGTATAACCAAAAAATGTCAGTAGAGCCGCTATGAGGTTCCCTATGAAATAAGACATGGAACAATACTTCCTAATCGTTAAGTCATTAAATTTATATATTTTCTTGCGGTAATTGTAAACTCTAGACCCTATATTCTAACTTTCGGAAAGAAACTATTGAGCTATGAAAATTATACCGGTGAGCTAGGATTGCTTGGATGTAAAGCAAGTTCTGAGAATGATCCTGATGAGTCCCAACGAATGAGCAATTCGTCACCGGTAGAAAATTCCCAGGCGGCATCCCAGTCGTTTATCGGTTCTTTAGGACTCGCGGTTCCAACCACCTTCCCTGTTCTAGACGAGTAAACACAATGATCAATAGACTGCTGATTGTTTCAAATGCTATTTTCTTGTAGTCTAAGCCCACTTACCTGGAGCTTTACCGATTGAACCCTCAACATAAGACCAAGAGCCTCCTCGAATCTCTGTTATCCGCTCCTCGGATTTCACCGGGGATGGAACTTCACCTCCGCGTTTAAAGACTCCTTTTCCGACTCTAAACCAAATTTAGAATCAGAACAATCCAGAATTAAAACGGTTTCATGAAGAAGAAAGATAGATTGTTCGGTTTACCGGATACGAATAACAAAGCATTCTCGTCCTGCATGATCAAGCACGGTTCGGGTAAGCCATCTTCCTTCTTGTGGCCTGCAGTTGTTAGTTCTCTGAATTGAATCAGATATCATAGCACCTGAATCATCAGTAACTCTATCCGGTACTAATCTCAGCAAGTAAGGAGCTTGAACCGGAGGTGTAACCGAAGCAAACACACTCACTTGCTTACCAAGAAACCTACCAGACGCTAATGAATGAGCTCTTAGTAGATCATTCCATGAAAACTCTATCATCCCTTCCGGTTTTCCTCTCTTGAAGCAAATCCCTCGACGATGTTCACAGTGTTGTTCCAAAACAACACCTAGTGTTCCAAACTCGCAGTAAAGATGCCATCCCTTCTGCCACGACGCATTGTGCGAGAAATCAGTCATCTTTTTATCTAACTGAAGCTTCCTATGACATCTAGCAACTCTCAGACGAAGAAAACTTTGATTAATCAACTCATTTTGCTCTGCCTTTAGATTCATCCTTATATATACACATAACTACAAACAAAACAAAGCATTTCAGATACAAAAATATCTCACTTTAGACAACATATGATCAAGAAAACAACTTACTTCCAAGACAAATCGAGGTCGAAGAGACTTATACGAAGTGTTAATGTCGATATCAGAGACAGGCCAATAAAACACAGTACTGTGAAGACAAGACTCATTAGCTATCACTGTCAATTCGCCGCCTGCTTTCTCATATGGTTGATGAAAATATCTATCCCACAGTTCTTTCATTTTCTCCACTTCACTTCGCTCAACTTTTTCGCCAACTCGTACAACTTTTCTGTTCATCTCTTCCAACATTTCATCAACATCATCTTTATATACAGTTGGATAACTCTGATGTGTAAGCCACATAAGAAGTATATCAGAAGCTGGGACAAGACGAGAGATCTCGTCCTTGAACTTTTGTGAGATCAGCAACAAGAACCCTTTATAACGTAATCTAGCAGCTATCAAATAAACAGTTTCAGACATATAAGGAGCTGAAAACTTATCCCAAAGAAACATATGTTTCTCTACTTGAGTTTTTATATCTTCATTACAAACAGTCTCAGGAGAATCAAGATCAGTTCTATTCTCAAAACTCTCATCTGGGTATCTTGAAATCCAGATTTTTTCGCATTGTAAAACAGCGTAATCTTCATTCCCTTCATCGTAAATCACAGGCTTACCTATAAGTTTTGAGAATCTCTTTTGACAGTAATCTCTGTAACTTACCTGACAAAGATGAAGCAAACAGTAATTTCAGTTGAAATGTTTGTTTTTTTATCCAAAAAGCAAGATAATCAAAGCTTACTGGGTTCAGTGAATGACAAAACCAAACCCATTCAACATCAAGAGGAGGCAAAATCATAGGAGGCTTTAATCCAACCGTTAGATCAGAAATCAACGGCAGCCACAACTCATCATACCTATAAAAACAATCACAAGATCTTCAAAGGTACTAAATTTAGTCAAGAAAAAAGTCAAATCTCATTAAATTTCAGATTCTTGGGGACCAAATTTGAATCGATCAAAAATAAGTAAAAAGAGTAAAGGTTTGATTTTTTTTTTTTTAAACCTTCTAATAGCTTCTGCAATAACTGGTGGATGATGAAGCCATTGACAGGCTCCAACGGATCTTAATAAAGCGATGAGACGTCTCGCGGCTGAGACGATATCAAGTCCGATTCTTACGGCGTCAACTTCAGAGATCTCGCTGAGACTCCGTGCTGCAACACCGTCGACGAAATCTAACCGTCTTAGTGACATAAAGTTGAGAGATTTGAGTATTAGAGAGAGTAAGATAGTGGTGAAAGACAAGACATGGACATTAAAGTTGAGGTTTTTTTTGTCGAATGAAGAGACAGAGATATTTGTGATATGGAGACGTGAAAGAATAAAGTAGAGTCCATAGTGAGTAAAAGTAGTCATGGCCATTAAGGTACTTCCGGAATTTAGGAATAGTATCGGTAATTTCAGTTTAGTTCCGGTTTTTTGTTTTGAAAGGAATCATTTTCTGTTGTTTAAGTATTTTGGATATTTTAGTTTGATTATTTTCGGATGTCCAAATTTATATATTTTAGATGTTTTTTTTTTGTCAAGATATATTTTAAATGTTTTTGAATATTACTTAAATATATAAAAAATTTGGTTCAGATTCTAATGAAGAAGAAGAAAAAAAAAATGTCCAATTTTATTTTTGAGAACTTTATATATAATAAATATTTTTCCAATATTACTTAAATATCTAAAAACTTTCGTTCAGATTCTTTTTACTTCTAAAATTTTGGATATTTATATCAGTATTAGTTCTGTTCTGATTCTTTTTGGTTTGGTTTGGGTCAAAACTTGTTGGTTGGGTTTATTATGCCACTATCTTTGAGTAACGATTACGTACCTCAACCAATGTTTTCCTTTTTTAATGTTATCAATTACTATAATCTTTAAAAAATAATGGAGACAACTATTTTTTCTTTTGGAGAAATCGAATCATGTCGAGGCACAAACCACAAAATGGTGATGACAAAAGAAACATATACTATATTTTTTAAAAAGAAGTTGGTGAGTGATGAATATACTGATGATTTTTAGGTCATACCAATACACAACCATTATGGGCTCTTTTTTTTCATATAATTTAATTATTTTTTATATCCAGAGGCAAAAAGATTGTACTTGTATAGAATTTGGACCGCTTAGATGGATCTTAGGCTTTATGATCATGTATTGAGTTTTGTTGTTTTGGTAATATTTTGTTGTTGTTGTATATTTGGTACGAATGATCCTTGTACAAAAAAAAAAAAAAAAAAAAAAAAAAAAAAAAAAAAAAAAAAAAAAAAAAAAAAAAAAAAAAAAAAAAAAAAAAAAAAAAAAAAAAAAAAAAAAAAAAAAAAAAAAAAAAAATTGGACAAAAAAATTTGCCTCATAAAATAAGTATATAATTTTTATTCTAATTTACTATAGTGATTAACATGATCTTTTTTCCCCACAATTAACAGAATCTTTGGTGTGCGATTTTACAGACAAGACCTCAGCTTTGACATTTAACAAGCCATCAGACATTAGCAGAAAGTGTAAACCTTTGCTTAAACTCTCTAAAATGAAAAATAATTTAACTTGAGCTTGCTTTTTTATGTAGGATTTACATTATAAAATAAAAGAATCTTCAATTTGAATTAACAAATTAAAAATCTTATTAAAAACATAATCTTGTATGGTTTCCAAAAGTAGCTTCAGATGATCAATGGTCCAAACCCAAGAACTAATCCAATGAACAATCCAGGTAACTTTTTCACAGCCTTACCAAAAAAGAGTCCTTGAGCATAGTCTCCCACATTGAAGTTCCCTGTATATAACAAGTTCATGTTCATTGGTTATGACTTTATGAGCTAGGGTTAAAAAAGTTAGGAGTGGTTCATGGTTAAAACCTCGTGTGAAAGATGAGCTGCAGCCACCATGGAGGGTGTTCCTAATATCTCTTGGAGTGGCTCGATTGTAAAACACGAAATCAGACATGACACTGTTAATACATGTAAGTACAAGTTCTGTCTCGGCAGAACAAGGACCATTGCAGAATTTATCTGTTTCCTCAGGTGGAACTTTGAATTCGCCTTTTTCGTTTAGTCTGTACTCCTCATTGCATCCTCTATAAAGCTGCACAAGATGGAGAGTAAAGAAACTTTTGTCTAAAAAGTGTTTTCCTTTTAGGGAGTTTTGTTATTGATACTTACTAGATTTTTGTTGAAACAGAACGCAGCTCTCTGAACTAAAGTTCCTGCGCCCCCGATGATTCCACCGGTCTGCGCATTGACTGCATCAACAATCTCAAAACCATGAGTTATGTTAAGATAGAGAATCTGAGAAAAAGGAGCAGAGTGTACCTGAATGTCTCTCGGTATCAAAGAGCAATACAGCATAGAGTAGCCAAAGTCTTGACACCTTTGGAATATCCATTGATTGTTGAATCTAATTTGATTTAGTGTAAGATAGGGTACACATTATATAAAAGTGATAGTATGGTCAACAAGGTTGGTGATCTAACTTTGGAATAATGTTCAATAAACATGAGGAGTGACACAAGAACAAGTTTGGAAATGCAAGCCACCAAACTTATGTTTAACATTTAAAACAACCAAACAATATAAAGAAAAGAGTGTTTAAGTCTAAATATATCTTTAAGCTTGAATAAGACAAACAGTTCAGAAACTCTTCTTGGATTTGATATATGACAAAGACAACATTGATGTATGTCTTTCAGTTGATGTACTGAGAAAGCCATTTAAATCCTTCGCCATAACCCATTTTACGGACAATGCTACACATGAAAACCTCAAGTGGGCGAACACCAGATTCTCCTAGCGACACCTTTCCCTTACCGGTTGTGAAGTTAGTGAGACCTAAGTGATACCTCAATTCGTCTTCTGAAGCTGCATAAGGGATATCAATCTTGTTTCCAAGAATTAGAAAGGGAACAGTTGCAAGTGCTTCATCTGAGAGAAGAGCGTCAAGCTCTCTTTTTTTTTCAAGAATTAGAAAGGGAACAGTTGCAAGTGCTTCATCTGAGAGAAGAGCGTCAAGCTCTCTTTTTGACTCTGCAAATCTCTCCTTGTCATACGCATCCACAAGGTAGACAACAGCATCAACCTATATGCCCCAAAAAAAACCAGTTTCTATCAATGTTATGACAAAAAAAATCCACAATACAACATCACTAAATTGGCTAAAATCTTACAGTTGCTTTGTCAAATCCACAATTTATACCAAAGCAAGAACATTGAAACATCTTGAAGCAAATAAACATAACCATCATGTACATGAATCATGAATGTAACAAAGGAAATAGAATCAAAGCTTCTAAAAGAATGCCAAATACAACCACTAAAGGTCTAAAATTTGAGAAACTAAACACAAACAAGGTACTGTGTACCAAAGCATGGTTTAGCTGCCAAACAAGCACCTTTCAGTAAAACAAAAGAGTTTATGACAGATTCAACATTGCTGGTGGATTTGCATCTTCGAAAAGGATTAGAGAAAGAAATTAACCTTGGCATAGTAATCTTTCCAAACCCTTCGAGCAATCTGATGACCTCCCAAATCAAAAGCCTTAAACTTGATTTTCCCAATGCTAAGTTCCTCAGACGTTGGATGTTGAGTCGGCTGATGCTGAACTAATCTCTATAACCATTAATTCACACAAACACAAATCTCAGATCTCAATTTTTTATATGTCACCCATACGCAATCGTGTCGTCACTACTGAGATCATCCCCTTAAATTATATGCAAAATCGGAGCAGCTAGGAAAACAAATATGCCCTAAATACTTCATGATTCTCATCAAAACCATCGAAACGAAGACGAAAATCAACAGATCTACTAAAAATTGGAATCAAACAATCGAATCGAAGAAACAAACCTCGTCTTTGAGCATATGAAGTAAAGTAGTTTTGCCAGCATTGTCGAGTCCGAGAAACAAGATCTTAGCTTCTTTCTGCCATAAACCTAACGAGGCTAAGATTCCGTAGAACCAATCGAACAAAAACATGATTACTTCGTCTTCGTCACTAATCTCGATCTCCTCTGCATCGATTCGAAAAGCAAATGTGAATGCCTAAGAAAGAATATAAGACAAAATTTCGGAAACACACGTGGCCTTTGATCGAGCTGGCTTTCGTGACGTGGCGTGTTGTGAATGGAAGACATCATTGAAACCCAACTTGAACCATCAGATCTACTAATTTACTAATCAGCGGCTATGCTTTTTTCTTCATTTATAATTTGGGTATCTTCAGATATTATCAAAAAAAAAAATATTTTGGCTATATCTGAAATCTATATTTTATTATATAATAGGAGTAGCATCTCTCAACTCTCTGAGAAATGCAACATCAGCTTTTTCAAATTCTAGACTATCCACGTGGAATTTGATTAAAAGTTATTAAAAAAAAAAAAGGATTAAATTGAAATCAATTCCCTCTGCAAACACGCCTTCTCTTCGTGGAGACGAAAAGTCATTCCTCAAGCGAAGGATTCAGATTCAAGAGGTTATGGTTGAGTTCATCTCAACATCTACATCAATTGAACGATACTCCTGTGGAAGATAACTTGAATATCGCAATTTGAGGATAGATTCGAGTGGAGATTTGGGAAAAAGTGGTTCACTATCGGACCAATAACGCCTGATTACAAGCGCAATGGCTTAGGCTTGTTGGCCAATTCGTTTTCGTTGTTGCAGATGATCTTCAGGTTTTCCGCTTTACTATGGGTTTCTTTAGAGTTATCCATAATTACGACTATGATTCTTCAAATCTCAGTCCTTTTGTCTATGGAGCTTTTTTCAGAGCCAAGGTTCGTTCCAGATACCATTTTCTAATTCAGTGATTGATCGGACTTGCTGTTTTGGTTTCAGCTTCACTCTTTTCTTCTCTGTTCTGTTGGATAAAGTGGGTTTGATTTACATTGTTATTATAAGAATAGTCAGTTAGAATTTCTTACTAGCTGAAAAGTGTAAGATTTCTTGCGTGTTGTTTACTAATCTATGATTGTGATAGAGATTAGTATATTTTAAATGACTCTACCTGTGTTCAATGTAACCAAAATTGTCATCGAGATGGGTTCTAAATCCGTCGTTCACATGATAGAAGCTGCCTCCGGGTTCTTTTTTCTGGTTTCCACGTGAATGTGGATATGAGTGGGATGGAACCAAGATCTGTTAAGGAAACTACTTCTGCATCAGAAAATATCCGAAGACAGCCTTTTGTAATAGGTTCAAATCTGCTTTGTACAAGATTGTAATAGGTAAAGAATAACATGACCAACAGTCTTGATTTGATATGACATGTTCAGATGGTATTAGGTGGAAAAGTTTTGATGATTTCTCTAACATTACTTTTACCAATTTCAGAAAATTTTCCTAGCCTGTGATTTTTCTATAAAAAGCTAACTTACAGTCTTTAGTTTCTTATTGGATGTGTTTATCTGTTGGTTTTAGGTTTGCTGATTTTGTTCTCTAATCTTATGATGATTAGCTTTTGTTGTTTGAGCTGATGAGGTTGTACGTCTTTGGTTTATTGTTGTTTTGGTTATATTTGTGCAGATCCTGGCTACTATTCAGTAGAAAATGTTTCTCTATTGGTGGCACTAAAGGTGCGCTTACAGGGACAAGCTCACGATCCTGTGAGGGAATCATGAGATTCATCAGATTACACAAATGTAAGAGTTGTAAAGAAATTTTTACATCATTTGCTTCAGACACACACAATTTTTCAGTTTAGGTTCATCTGTTTTCCTTATGTGTGTTCAGCTATGGATTTTATGACGAATGCTTAAGAAAATATGGAAATGCAAATGTGTGGAAGTATTTCACTGACCTTTTGATTATCTATCTGTCATAGCACTCATAGAGAGTCAGGTTTGACCTGCTTTCCACAGTCTTCATTGTTTGAACTGTAATTGTTTTACTGTCGCACTTTTCTTCATCAATTGTAATCCATAACATTAACATGTCTTCTGTTTGCATGGAGGTCTTTCACCTTCTCTAAATACCCTTGAAAATGTCCGAAGCTTGGATCCAATACAAAAGGTAATGACAATATTTTGGTTATAGAGAGGCAGTATTTTTAAACTGAGTCTCTATAATTTCTTTGGGTAGAAACTCTATGAAGCCTCATATTTACTATTTCGTTTTGCCTTCAGTATCTGTAGAAACAATTACACTGCACATAGTAGCACAAGAAAAAAAAATTACACTCAATAGCATAAACATCCCAAAATTACACTCAATAGCACAAATTTTTTTTGTTTACACATGTTTTTGTTTTTTTGTTTTTACACATGTTTTTTTGTTTTTTTTTGTTTTTACACATGTTTTTGTTTTTTTGTTTACACATGATTTTTTTGTTGTGCTATTTTTGTAATTTAGGGAAGGGTTTGTGCTAGTGAGTGAAAATCACCCGTATCTGTAAGTATGCCTTTTGATGGTAATCTGGAATCTTGACGATAATATCTCTCAATCACGAATACATTTATCATGCTGAGTTGAAATTAGTAACAAGAACTTTAGATACTTGATTTTGGAGACTTTCCTGCATTTTCATTGTATCTTCGTTGTTAATTTCTAAGCTCTTCAATGTATGAATTCAGATCAATCTATTATTAACACATTGTTAGATTCTTTCTCCTATTTCTTTAGTATGTGATCGTGTGAGACTATCCTTCATTATGATTTAGTTGGAAGTTGGTACCTAAGCTTGTATCATTGAGCGCCTGTGGGTCAAAAGATTGTGAAGTCTTAATTGGTCTTTACATGGCTTCACAATGTCTCTTTGTTATTTTCATCTTGGCTCAATGTCTTAGTATGAATCATATATGGAAGATACTGACATCATCTTGCCTTTTTCCTATATTCATTTCAATCCCATCATGGGAAAGCTTACCTCTTCAGTAAGGCGTAAGTGTTCTTAACCAAATTTGATTTGGGTTTTGGATTAGCCATATCGGTATAAACTTAAAGATCTTTTTGATACCAATCGCTCATGTATTTTCATTAGTTTTTTTTTGAATGTGTGGACAGAGTAAATGTATATGCTCGGAAGAACGAAGATAGAAGATAGGATGATGATGATGATGGGAATGCATACCGTGGTTGACATTTAGTATGTCAAATGTGACTCTTATGTTGGAGGGATATACGTATGTAAAATCATCCAATGTTTTTTTTTAATGGTGTTATGCGTTTTTCCAATGATACATACTTTTGGACTCTTATAAATATGTGAATTTTTTTTTTAACATTACACCATATTTGAACCAATCGTTTAATTCTAAACTTTTTAAAAGTAAATATTTTGAAACAAAAAATAAATCATTTATTTATTTATTTATTTTTTGCTCTTTATATGCTTCCTTTATTCCTTTTGTTGTTAGAAAAAAATAGATGTTTTTTTAATCAAAAAATCAAAACATAGATTAACAGTTTTAGTGATTTCATATATATATATATATATATATATTATATATATTAACAATTATATATATATATATTATATATATTAACAATGAGAACTTCAATAGTTTTATACAGATTTATTATTAGATAAATAATGAATATATTATTAAATATTATTAAATATACTTATTATATACTTATAATAAATAAATATATAATAAATAAATATACTAAAATACTTATAATAAATATTATTTTCAACAGATTTCTAAATTAAATATATTACCGATCAATAAATATTGTATATACATTAGTAATATAATTTGTAAAATTTATTAAAATTGTTATGCATCAGTAATTTTTAAAATTGTACATGTTTATCTTAATAATTTTTTTAATTTTATTCATTATACAAAATTGTTTTTCTTTTTTTATATAATTTTAAATAATTTTCTTTACGCCAAGAATGAATTATCACCAAGCTAAACAATGTCATTACTAACTATTACCCCAATCCATCTACATTCGATAATGAAGGATACTATAAACACTCTAATACAATGTCGATTCATTGCGCACTAAAAACAGAAAGAGAGGTTCAAAACACATATATTTGAGAAAGAAAATCTTTAAATCGAACAATCTCTCCCAAAATCAAATCATATAAAATAAACCCACACGTATTGTTTATATTAGACATAATAATATCAAATATAAAATTTACTCCACTTATATTAGACATAATAATATCAAATATAAAATTTACTCCACACAATTAGATTTTTTTTTGTGATTAAAAATTACACATGCGCGTAGTGCGGGTAAGCAACCTAGTATTAAAAATAAAAACATTGGGTGTAATCTGTTAATCTATTTCATTTTTTTATAACAAGAGATGTACATAGATGAAATATAATGTTTTATAAACCATAAGGCTCAAGAAGGAATTCAAACAAAAGGAATAACATAGAACATAGAAAAACTTGTACTAGTGTAAAAAAATAAGAACCTAAAAGAGAGAGGTACCTGAAACATGAAGAGAACTCTTTCAAAGATAAACACTGAGCTTCTAAGGAATTGCCGAAATTAATGAAGGACAATTTGATCATTTACCAAAGACATGTTTTTGTCCTAATTTTATCTATTTATTCTCAAACTTTCTGAGAGATTTTTGATGTTTCTTTCAAGTTTTCTTCTCTCCCTTGAGAGAGAAAACCCTAGACACTTTTAATTTGAGTTCTTTTGCTTTGTATGAGATACGTAATCATATCCATCTGATAGAGAAATTTTTTGAACCCTATTGTTATTTCGTTTTAATCTATGCTTTCCTATATTTCAAATTCATTACTGCTTCCTTTCATTATGTTTGAGTAGTTCTTAGTTTGGTTTTAGAGATTTTAAAGGGATTTTGGTATGCTTTATATTAAACACAAATAGAGAATTGATTTATAGTAGTATTCATCTAGGTTGAGATTAAAGCTTAGACTAACCTAATCTCTTGAGAGAGAAAGTTAATGGGGATCAATTGTTAGTTTCTAGTCTATGATTGAACCTAGTTTCAAAAATTAAGAGGTTATCGGATACAAGCCTAGGTCAGCATAAATCACATTAGAGCTGAAGTTAATAGGGATTATTGTGAACATATAATATATAATCTTAAGGCTGGTTTAGGATAGGTAAGATCGAACGAAAGTTTAGACTCTTACTTCCTAAACTTAGTAATTGTTGCAACGAACGTGGAGTAGTTAAAAATTGGGAATATAGTGGGGAATGACATTAAAAATGTCGACCACCAAAACGTGCCCCTGTACTCTGTAAAAAACCAAGCCTATATAGAAGCGTGGATGATTTTGCCCTTGGCCCAGTTAAATGAGGGTTTTAATTATTTTTTCTTTTAAATGTTGTGTCAGAAGCTGAGAAGTCAGGAGAGAGATTAATTTTCAAACTTTTTGAATGAAGTGGCTTGCTTCTCATTCGCTGTCGTCTGCGGTTTCTCTTTCATCTCTTTTTTATTTAATTTAATTTATTAAGGAGTGGGAGAGGTGAATAGACAGGGCACTGACATACTTTTTGCTCATGTGGTTTCGAACCGTCTGTCTTGTGGCTTGTGGTTATCAGTCTTTGTCTGTCTTTTCATTGGTTCCAGGGATGGCAATGAAACTATTTTGTCTCGATCATGTTCGAAGTGTTTTCTTTGTCTACAAGACAAGCTAGTTCATTGAATAAACGATCTGGGTCGTTTTTGTAGACTACTACTGTCTAGGGGTGAGGATCCTACTTCCCCTGTTGTGTGGATGATATTATCCAAACGGTTCCTTTTGTTTCGAATAAGGAATAACAAGGATCCTAATTCCCCCGTTGTATGGACGACATGTCCAAGCGGTTCCTTTTGTTTCGAATAAGGAATAACAATCGTACGGAAGATCCTATGTCTTGACAACCAGGAAAAAGTTTGAAAACAATTGAAATCCCGCTTTTGCTTAGGGGACAGACACCTGACCTTGTATGTGTCAAATTGTACTACAAATACAAAATTTTGCATGCATTAAGACAAAACACGTTGGGGTAATTTCGAGAAAGGATGCACAGATCCGTCTGCAAGCGGACAAAATAAGATGGTGGGGATATAATGGTCTTTTTGTTTTCTCTCTGATATAATGGTGGCACGTTTTAATTTAAGGGGTAAAGAATGTCATGTTTCGGAGGTCCCACTATGGTGGGGATAAAATTGTCTTTTGATTATTTCTCTGACACAATGAAAGCGACCTGATGGTGGCACGATTTTTAATTTAAGAGGTCATGGATGTCATGTTTCGGAGATGGTAAAAATTAATGTCATTTTTTACAATTTTTTCTTAAAAATTTATATCTGACTTCAAAATAGTTTTTTCATGAACCCTGAATAGTTGTTAAAATCGTTGCTACAAATTCTCTGCTCTAAACCCTAGCATATGTAGTTATTAGATTATTTTGTTGTTTACTTATCGCTTAGTTTAGAATCATTCTCAAAGAAACAACCTTTTATCTTTATATTATATGATTCAAGACTTACAATCAAAAGCATAACCTTGCTTTTTTCACTCGTTTTTTACTACACGTGACTAATTGTGCACTTGCGATCAGGACTGTGCACGAAAAAGGGGAGACCACAAGCAAAAAATACTAAAATCTAAAGGAAAAAATAAAATAAAATAAAATGAAAAAAGGGCTGGAGGGGGCATCAAACTCATCACTTGACATTGTAGATGAGAACCATTTACCACTGGACTAAGTATAATTTTATGGACATCTACGGCCGATAAAATAGATAATTGTTTGACGGCCGCAAGCCCAAGCTTGCTTTGCTTGGGCTCATATCCGGCTCTGCTTACGATAACGATTGAATTAAGCTCTCAAATCTACTTTATAGTATTCATAGGTGAAACATGAGAATTCCTGATTGGGGGCATTACCCCTGCTAGATAAAGATTTACTACAGACCTAAGCACGACGAGTGGTCGGTTACATATGTGCTTGAGTTCGAGATCGACACCTTAACATAAAAGAAGCCTCGAATAGTTGTTTGACCCTAGATCTTTGAGATCCTACGAGCCCAAAAGATCCAATGCTTTTCGTTATGTGTTTTACACGTTTTACTTTCTCGATATTTATTTTTACGCTCTTTACATTTGCTCAATTTAATTTTCTGCAAAACAACCTAACTCTTATTTTGTTTTAGTTATTTATTATTTCTGAAAAAATCTCGAAATGTATCATTCGATCCTTTTGGACCTATTCCGTTCTATACTATAAATAAGTCACTATACACTTGCAATTTAGTACGGGACTCCTTGAGTGAAACCTGAACTAATGTTGTGAAAATAACACCGAACTAATGTTGTGAAAATAACTGGTCTTACAGTCGCTTTTTACGGACGGCAATAATTCTAGATTTTTAATG
>CM071716.1:59100523-59125172 GCA_036630335.1 Physaria fendleri | reverse complement strand
ATTACATCCGGATGAGGAAACGAACGGGGCCTTAGTTGTATAAATTATTAGTATCTCTAACAGAAACGTGCTACAATGTATTTGTAGTCATCTTTATACAATAAATTTTCATTTTATCTATTTACTATCATTAATGTATCTATTTATTTTATTGGTGAAGATTTTAATGTTTTTAATTTACTATTCAATCATACTATCAACATGATTGTTTTTTTAAGACTAAATTCCCAGTAGACCAATCTATTCTTAATAAATGTTTTAAAATCTGAAGATTTGATGAGTGTTTTTGTCCAGCATGATTAGACCAGATCTCAGTCTGATTCAACATAGATCCAGCGACTTTGCCCAATATACGGATTTATCTTGATGGCCTTTAAGTGTGGGCTAAGTTAATTAACAAATCAAATTCGTGATATACGATGTTTGATTCACAAGGAGGTGTTTGGGTGCAGATGTATAATCAGTGTTTTTGCATGTTAAAGGAGAAGAGTTGCATTTATAAGATATAATAATAGTTTATTAACATTCCATATTACATAAAAGAAGATTAAAAGAGATGATAAAGAAACTGAGTAATTGACTAATGAAGTTCAAACAAAAAGTTTCATGCAGGTTGGTTGATTTGCACACAACTTGGAGCATAAGAGCACGCATGCGGGTAACTATCGTTTTGGTTGATTTGCACACAACTTGGAGCATAAGAGCACGCATGCGGGTAACTATCGTTAAAAAGTGTATAGAGTTTAAATTTAAGTTTTCCGAGTTCAACTTTTTTGAAGTAGCCATTTTCTCCAAAGATGTAAATTGTTACGTGAGTGGGAGATACAGCACCAACAATAATCACGGCTTTCTTCTCTTCGTCGATAAGAAAACTCCTACCAATATAATACAGAAATTCCTCGGGTGCAAAATCTCTGTGTGGTTCTGTATCGATAACAAAAAACTTGCTCCACGACAGTGTATTGGGCTCAATCTTAGTCGTAACCCAAATCTCCATCTTAGACCTTAAAATTAAGGTAGCAAGTTGCTCTTCTCTAAGAGAACACAAAATCACACTATGGTGGTCATGGACCGTATGAGGAAGGGGTAAATTTAGTTTAAAAATCTCCATTGTAAAATCAAAACAGAGTAAAAATAAGATTTGATTGATTTGATTATCATAAGCAAACCAATACGTATTTCCCTTTAAAGATACGCCGTGCTGACGAGACATTATATGCCAATCTGGATTAACACTAAAAACCCTCCATAAATTAGAGTTTAAGTTGAAGATTTCGTACACAAAGCTATTATGGAAATGAATCCGCTTAGCAAATCTCAAGATTTTATGGATGCGGCTCGATTTGCTCTTGTCGTATCCAAGAGCATGAGAATACCGTTTCTCTTTGTCATGAAATCGGGATTCTACAAAAATCCAACGAGTTTGACCAGTATACGGATTCCAAACCACAAGTCTATTGTAGTCTTTTGTAGTGCATAGCAATAAACCATCGCAGTGACATACTTGACTGATTTCGGCTTTGTATGAATGATCAAGGCTAATAAGTTTACCTTTCGGATTTATAAACGGTGAAGGATCGTTAGAGTCGATGTTGTAGATTCGACGAAGAGCAAAACTCACTAGAAAAATATCAAAATCAAACATCATGATAGCAACAAACTTCCCCCCTTCTCTTGATGCTGCTTCTTGAGCAAGTAGAT
Organism: Physaria fendleri; assembly: GCA_036630335.1. NCBI lineage: Eukaryota > Viridiplantae > Streptophyta > Magnoliopsida > Brassicales > Brassicaceae > Physaria > Physaria fendleri. The sequence goes on along the minus strand of CM071716.1, from coordinate 59,123,471 downwards.
GTTTCTTTGTGAAATTTTCATCTTTGAGTAAATTGTTCCATTTTTTGCAGGTAAATAGCAATGTTCTCATTGATGTCAACGGGATTCTAGAGAGAATCTCCTCCACTATTTCCCATGGAAGATTGGACATATTTTTTTTTTTAACACAGATTGATCAATGGTGACCAATTATAAGTAGGTAGTTAGGTCTTATATATTTTTCCTCTCTCATTACATATTTCTACATATGAATACATTGCAGATTATTTCTTTATTTTTATGCCAAATAAATAAGAGAAATATCAAAATCGAACATCATATATCTGACATCAAAATCTTAAATCTTCAGAAATTTATATAAATAATAATATATGACAAATGGCTTCATTTAACAAAAATAAAAATCTATCTGTTAGCAACATATCATATAAAATAGAAAAGGTTCTTTTATCGGTATTCAAAAAAGATTTAGTCAATATAAAAATATTTAAAGTTATTCTAAAAAGATTTAGTATTAGTAATTAGAATATTTAGTAATCACTTATATATTATTTGAAAAACAAATTAAGGGGGTGTTATTCGTTTAGTGATTTTTAAAGACTTATATTTTATTAAAAGTTTAGTGTTATTGGATAATAAATTTTACACACTTTACTAAAATCTCTTGTTATTGGTTTATCACTTATAAAGAGTTGTTAAAAGTTATTAAAAGTCATGTGTTATTGGTTTGATGATTTTAAAAAATTCATTAAAAATCTTGTGTTATTGGATAAAAATGATTTAGAAAGTCTTCGAAAATCAAATGTCATGTGTTATTGATTTAGTGATTCTTTACAAATTTTGTTCTTGTGAAACAAGTTTTAATGACTTTCAATTACTTTTAAAATCTTACATATTTATGTGAGATTTTCAAAGATTCTCAAAGTTATTATTAAGAAATTCTCTTGAATTCTAAAAACTCTCTTACATCTAATACTTTCTAAGCCTCTCTTAAATTCTAAATTTCTCAAAGTCACTTACATTCTACAAAAATTATCAAACCAATAACACCCCCTAACATACATGGCATCACCATAATCATTCTCAAAAACAATATTTATATATGCTATTACAATTAAGATTTATTGTGTGTGTTTTTGTCTAGCATGATTATAGACCAGATCTCAGTCATATGATCGATATGGATTCAACATAGATCCAGCGAGTTTGCACAATATACAGATTTAACTAAACTGTCATGGGTTAAGTTAGTTAACAAATCAAATTCGTGATATACGATGTTTGATTTACAAGGAGGTGTTTGGGTGCACTTGTATGACGTCCCACATCGGAAATTTGGTAATATATGAGGAGAGTTTATACAGGATTGATTTGACCACCTATGTCACCAAAAGCGCACTTATCTTTTCCGGTGTGAGTGAGATTAAAACACTGGAGAAGATCATGTGGATTTTTGTATGGAGTGATGAACAAGTCTTAAAAATAATCCAGAAGTAATATACTGGCGGCTGGACTAGCCTGGGTCCTATGGACTTAGTGACAGTTGTGGGTCCAATAAAAATTGCAGGTATTAAAGTATTAAAAATTGTATAATCAATGCTTCTGCATGTTAAACTAAAGTAAATAAAGCAAAAGAATTGCATTTATAAGATATACTAGTTTATAACATTCCATATTACATAAAAGAAGATTAAAAGAGATGAGAAAGAAACTGAGTAATTGACAAATTAAGTTCCAACAACAAAGATTCATGCAGGTTGGTTGATTTGCACACAACTTGGAGCATAAGAGCACGCATGCGGGTAACTATCGTTTTGGTTGATTTGCACACAACTTGGAGCATAAGAGCACGCATGCGGGTAACTATCGTTAAAAAGTGTAGAGAGTTCAAATTTAAGTTTTCCGAGTTCAACTTTTTTGAAGTAGCCATTTTCTCCAAAGATGTAAGCTGTTATGTAAGTGCGAGAGACAACATCAAAAATAATTACAGTTTTTTTCTCTTCGTCAATAAGAAAACTCTTACCAGTATGATATGAAAGTTCCTCGCGTGCGAAATCTCTGTTTGGTTCTGTATCGATAACAAAGAACTTGCTCCACAATAATGCATTGCGTTCAATCTTAGTTGTAACCCAAATCTCCATCTTAGACCTTAAAATTAATATAGCAAGTTGCTCTTCTCTAAAAGAAGACAAAATCACAGCATGGTCATAATAAATGGTACGAGGAAAAGATAAATTTGATCTAAAAATCTCTGTTGTAAAATCAAAACAGATTAAAGATAAGCCTGGGATGGATTCATTATCATAAGCAAACCAATACGTATTTCCTTTTAAAGATATGCCATGTTGACGAGGCAATATACGCCAGTTTGGATTAATATTAAAAACCCTCCATAAATTAGAGCTTAAATCGAAGATTTCGAACACAAAGCCATCATCAACATGAGTCTGCCTAGCAAATCTCAAGATTTTATGGATGCAACTTGATTTGCTCTTCTCGTATCCGAGAGCATGAGAATACCATTCCCCTTTGTTGTCAACAGATCTGGATTTCAAACAAATCCCACGAATTTGACCGGTATATGGATTCCAAACCACAAGCCTATTGTAATCTTTTGTAGTGCATAGTAATAAACCATCGCAATGACATAATTGACTGATTTCGGCTTTGTATGAATCGTCAAGGCTAATAAGTTTAGCTTTTGGGTTCACAAGAGGTGGAGAATTGTTAGAGTCGATGTCGTAGATTCCACGAAAATCAAAACTCACTAGAAAAAGATCAAAATTCAACATCATGATACCTATAAACTCCCCCCCTTCTCTTGATGCTGCTTCTTGAGCAAGAAGATGCTTCTTTGTAAAACTCCCATCTTTGAGTAAATTGTTCCACTTTTTGCAAGTAAATAGCAATGTTTTCATTGATGTCAATGGGATTCTAGCGAGAATCTCCTCTATTATATCCCATGGAAGAGTGGACATACCTTTTTTTCCAACACAGATTGATGATCAGTGGTGGCCAAATATAAATAGGTAGTTAGGTCTTTTATATTGGTTGTTCCTCTCTCCACATAGATTTGTTCATATGAATATATTGCATATTCTTTCTTTATTTTTATGCCAAATAAATAAGAGGAATATTAATTATTATTAAATCTTAAATCTTGAGAAATTTATATTGATAATGATATATGGCAAATGGCTACTTTTAACAAAAATTAAAATCTATCTGTTAGCAACATATTAAATAAAATGGGGAAAAAAATCTTTTACAGCTATTCAAAAGAGATTTAATCAATATAAAAATATTTAAAGATATTCTAAAAAGATTTAGTCATGAATAGTAATAAAAAGATTTAGTAATCCTTTATATATTATTTGAGAAACAAATAAACATACATGGCATCACCATGATCATTCTCAAAAAAAAATATTTATAATATACCATTACAATTAAGATTTTATTTTGATAGTTATCTTAAATTAATTTTTATCTTCAACTATTATTTATCCAATAAAAAATAAATATTGTTACTAAAACAAATATTTAAAATTCTAACAATTAAAAAATAATTTTATATAATACTTATCACATATAGACACTAATATTAGATAAATATTAGAATAAAATTTGTTTAAAAACTATTTTTTAATCTAATAATTAATATATAATTATTTTTTATCTAATTGTAGTGTATTTCCTATATATTATTGAAGTTTGGGCAGGGTTAAGGTTGCTTAAGCAGTTCTTTGGTCTTCTCCTTTTCTAGCATCACCAGCTATCGTTTAAGTTGTCTGCTTTTTGTAAGAACTTTGTACTATCTCCGTTTGATTTATCTTTCTTTCGTCCAAATAAAAAAATACATTTAATACTTAATTTTTAATTATATTAATATTATAATTTATTTTACAAATCAATAGAAATTTATTCAAATCATGGGGTTTAGTGTAATAACAATTTCTAAAACAAAAATCAAATAATATGGAAAAATCAAAGAAACTAAAACATCAAATAAAATGGAACAGAATGAATATTAATATCCTTTTTTTTTTTAAACTCTATTAATATCCTAATCATGATCCATTGTATTTTTGTTTTTTTATTATTTTTTTTTAAAAAAATCTCCATATTGTTATCCTAAGAATTTTTGAGATTCAGATTTATATTTGTGAAATTTTGCTAACTATTAGAGTCACTAGATTGATATAATAAAATGTCTACTAAAAGTGATTGTTATATTAAAGTCTATTATTACAATATACGTTGAAAAGCAAATAAAAGTAGAAACTCATGTATAAAGCGATGAAATTGAGAAGAGAATCTTCTTTTAAGAAAGACGTGCATGCTGCAGCAGCTTACAATGATTAGAAATAATAAAACTCTTACAAGAAAATTACGAATTATGAAAAAAAAAAACTAAAAATGGATAATACATCCAAAAGCACCATAGTTAAGGTTACAATATTGACTAATCTCATAGCAAAATCTAACAAAATTCTCTCTTTCTTCTTCCTCCTGCTTCTCCTTTCCTTTGATTGGAACTGTATCTATAAAATATCAACCATTATAATATAATTAAAACAATAACTAAGACAAAAAACAGTATCTATGTAATAACAATTAAATGTCTAATTACCCAAGAACTTGGAGATTCTTCAAAACTCTCTTGGTGCATTGCATCTGAAGCATTCTATTCTGCTTGCAAAGTTATGCTCATTGCAACCAATCCTATTCACAACATCATCAAATTACAATATTTATCTACGAAACTTATGAATATAGTTCTTTTTTTTTTGGCAGGAGAATATATTTTTTATATTAACCAAGTATAGGAGAATCAGAGATGAATCCGAAAGGTGAAAATGATTAATACCTAGTGCAAATCCAGTCGCCAGATTTCCAGCTAGACCGACCACGATCTAAATTCATGACTCTAGAACGCATAACATCAGTATCAAACAAGGCTGGACTACATAAGCCATGGTCTCGTCCTCCAGCACTACCAGTCTCGTCCTTGAAAGTGCCGCATTTGAAGCAGATGGATCGACTTGCGAAATTGTGAGTACCGCAGTTTCCAACAGTGCAGTACCAGTCACCAGGACGAACATCTGAGCCTGTGGTGAATCCGAAAGCTGACATGGTTCTGTTGCTGTAACCACCAAAGTCTAAGGCGCTGAGACCATTGGAGCTGGAACGAGAATCACCGCATCGTTGGCAAGAGTCACGGCGTTGGAAGTTTAGGTGGGTGCATGACCTACAGTTCCAATCTCCTGGTCTGCTCATTCTTCAGTTCTTGTATGCGTGTGCGTTATTATAATTTTCTGCACAAATTTAAATATTTTTATTAGATACTTCAATTGAAAAATTAATATATTACTATATGCATCGAATGTATTATTTGCTATGTAGTTATATGTTTCTGAAAACAATATCTGAATTTTATGGCTACGGAATAATATAAATTAAAAAAAAAAAACTGACCTTGATGAACTTGGAAAAGATGTGATAATGAGTTTTTTTTTTGTGAAAGAAAAAAAGACACGAGGCTTTGAAAGAGTTTATGTGAGGAGGATGTGCTTAAATAGAACACAAGTGATGGCTCGTTTAAAATAAAAATAAAAATTAATAATTACTTTTTCGTTTTCTTCACCTCAAGTGTAATTTGTAAACTTTCGCAAAATAAGAGACAAAATAAAATGAGAATATTTAAAATAAATTCAGTGAAATATCAGTTCGAGATTCCCGAGCCAAGAAGTTCTTTATTTAATGTTGTTAATTAGTTTTATCGTAGCTTAGAGTTTTTTTTTGGTATTGTGATATATATTTGTTTGATTATAATTTGGTAATTACTTTGGTAGTAGCTTTGTTGAATTGAATTGTTGTTTCATGATATATATCGATTGAATCTTGTTCATATGTAACTCTTATTTTTCTATCAAAGACATAATTAGTTGATTCATTCACAATTACAAGAAATTCATATCAATAATTAAAATTTCGAAAATATGTTATACTAGATATTAATTTACATATACTAAACAATGTTCTAATAGGTTTTGTGTTGAAATTAATCTTCGTTTTTGTGTAAAATTGTGTATAGTCGAAGATAGATTCAACAGTTGATGCCACTCATTCGTTTTGATTATTTTTATATGAGTTTTTGTAAATTAAAAGTACTTTGAAATAGAATCTTGAGTCAAAGATAATGTAATTTTAAGTAAATTAAAAAGAGTGATAAGAAGCCAACAAACAAATTAGGAGCCCACAGGCAACTAAAAGAAAGTGATCTTGTTAACCTCTAATTCTACATAAAAGTCCTTTGACTCTTACCTTTTTGGATCCCCTCTATCTCTAATTCAATTCATAACTATATTTTATGGTTTTATGATTGTAAGCTTAAACACCAAGTAAGCTCATCATTTGGTTACCAATGAACTCTAATATTTTAATTTACATAGCTACTAGCTAGCTAGACCACGTTGCCTACATATCACTAATCACCAGATTAAGGTTAACATAAGTAATAAGATTGACAATATAATTTTTTTTTTTGGGTAAGGGGATTGACAATATAAATATATTGTGATATTATTGATTAAACTAGATATATAAAACACACAGGACACTCAGCCGAAATACGTTGATATCGAGATTACGGTTTTTTCTCGATTTGTCGTACTGATGGCTCATAAATTTCTTCAAATATGTTTGATGGATTTAGATGAAATCTCAATCACAAGTGCATATCACATTTCTCTATTAGGAGCAACGAGTATATCCCTACTTTATCCCCTGCACACTAAAATATAGATCATTATCTGGGCAATGGAATGTTTGCTGCACACTAAAGTATAAACCATTATCTAGGCAATGGAATGTTTATAACTCAAGTTTGCAGTATATTTATTTATTTCGTGGAAAAAAAAACAAACAAACACAAAATTGGTAAATGAAATGAGATAAAGGTGTAGATAGATAAAGATGAAATGTATTTGAATAGGGAATCAATTCGGCATCTTCTACGTGGTATAAGCTTTTGGTTGATATAGAGAAAAAAGGTAAGCTTAATCACACAATTACATTATGGTAAGTCTCTTTCATTTTTTACTTTAAGGAGGCAAAGGAATCGACATCCCAGACACGAATCAAAATTTACATTACTTTTTAATTTTTGAATATTCATTCACTCTCTTTAAATCTTTTCTTTCTTTTCTTTTCCATAAACAATAGTATTATTATGCAAGTTCTCCTTTGCTTAGCAGCAACGTAATAAAATTTATAAGACTTAGTGTAATATTCTATCCAATTAAAATAGTGATTTAAAACATATAATAATGAAATAGTGATTTTTTTTTTTTTTAAGTAAAATAAACACTTGTCATTTTAAAGACTACTTCATTTACAATTTTAGATTAAAACAAAGTGAATTAATATATTTTATCAAAAATATCAGAAATTAAAGATGTTCAATTCTCTAACTTCAATACATAATGATTAACAATATTAAAATTTAGAAAGCTGTAAAAGCTATAAAAATATGAGTCTTAATTATGTGCTTACCTATTACAATGCGTCTAAAGGGATAGATATGAGAAAACACAAATATAATAGTGATAGAAAAAACTAATGATAAAAATTATGGGTCAAATAAAAACATAAAAAGAGGGGAAAAGAAAAGATAAAGAGAAAAATCAAAAGGGATTGAGGCAAAATAGAGAGTTTCAATAAAGATAAAAAAATTTGGGTGATGGTGATTGGAATAATTCTTCGATGTTTTCGTCTTGACCATCTTTTCCTTTATTTTCTCACTTTAATCTCCCTTATATATATTTTTTTTATATGAATGAATAGAACAAAGAAAGCTTCACAATGGTCCAAATATACATTGGAATATATTTTCTGAATTATAGAAAAAAAGAGACTGATAAAAATCTGGAGTCCATTCTCTTGGAGAAGAGTAAAGTGAGAGGGACTAAAGAAAGGAACTGAGCTGATTCGATTCTCTTTGGGACTCCCATCCATGCATCACCTCTACTACCCCCCCTCTTCTTTACTTTTACTATCATCTTACAAAATATTAAGTAATTCATTACCGCCCGGAACATCGTGGCGCAATGGTTGGGTACGGGACCTGGTGGCCAACACCATCCGGGTTCGATTCCCCGCCAACGCGAACTAACTCACGATTTTCTTGGGAAGTCTGGATTGGGCCTGGGTGGCTACCACCATTCAGGCTCACAGCAGTTTACCTGGTAGTCCAGTAACAGGCGATCTGGCTACCCCCAGATCACTAGTTCCAAGGGGCCCCTTCGGGGGACGCTTAAAATCCTTGGACGTGGACAAGTACGCGAGTCCGGTGGGCTAGTCGATCCACGCTTAGCGGTCGGATACTGGGTTATCAAAACAAAAAAAGTAATTCATTACCTTTTTAATTGCAAGCATTAAAACAACAAAACCTTTAATTCCAAAGCTCAATATTTTTAAATTTAGTAAAAGGTTTCGTACACTACAATTTGAAACAAAAACAAAAGGTTAGAAGAGAATTTCACAAAATATATATAGATACAACGCCTAGTTATACTATCTAGGGTCTATTTTGAGAAGTACTACTTTTTCCAAGTGTGTGTGAGAAATATCACTTTGGAGTTTTCGATACCGTTGACTGTGGAAAGGCCATTTTGTCCTTGGCCACAAATTTGGGTCAACGATTACCTCTTGGTAAATATTCTGTTTACCATTTTTTTTGTCATGTTTTTGGTAAACTGGTTTTGGGTCAACGATTTCAGAGGTTTTTTTTTATAATTTCGTCACAATAAACGACAAAAAGTGATATATGTCAGATACACCCGAATCAATGACGCTATTTTTCATAAAATCTTAGAAAAAAGTGCTAATGCACGTAATTGATTCTACTATCTACTTCTAAACCTATAATTTAACTGGTATATCTCACGGTGGTCGGTTGTAAATCAGTCGGTCGGTGAAATTGCAAATTTAGGTCTAGAAGTCCGACTAAGAAAAAAAAGTTATTTGATTATTTTTTTTGAAAAAACGTTAAATATAATAGAAATTTATGAGAATGAAATCTGAGCAACTTAACTAATTGAGTTTAATTAGGTATGTATTACATTACCGGTTACCTGCCTCGTGGAGCACATTAATTAGTTTGTTTATTTTATTTCATTTTTTTTTGTTAATTATACAGTATATTAATTACAGAAAAAATATATTTCAAACTATAAAAACATAAAAGATAATCTGAAAAATAATAATATATATTTGTTAAAACAGAGGTACATATCTAACTAGTTATTCTTAAGTGGATCCTTCTTGGTATGGGGTTTCAGTTGTGTTTGATACAATTACTCATCCTTTTTTCTTTTGTCTGTCATTGTATCATTGGTACTTAGTTACATTTTAAATTACAAGTCTTGTTTGTGTGCACAAGTCAATCAACAAGCTAACGAGGCATTCCAATTTATCATGAGTTTTTTAGACAATAAGGTTCGACCATGATTAATACCATTTTTGGATGTAAAGATTTGATTATTCTTCATATTAATATTAATATGGTTGGTTAATACGGTTGGTTTTGAGGGAAAAAAAAAAAAAGTCTTGTTTGTGTGTCTATGTCTTTATTAACGTGAATTGATATTATTTATGTAATCCCAACAGCATCATCTAGAAACTTGCATTTGATTCGTGCGTGTCTAATATTCATTGGCTAATTGTCACACTAATTATGTAGAAATGAGTAGTTCAAGTTAAACCTCGAAATTCCTCAGTTGATATGCAATTGAGTTTGACTCTTTTCTATATGAAAGATCATAATTTAATAGTATTTTAATCGTTACTAATCTAAGTGATACGTTACGGAACACGTAAACACCGACGATGAATATTCATGAAACGATTCATTCAATAAAGAAAAATTACATGCGTAGACAATACTTGTAACGTCGACACGTAGCAAGTATCTTCATCGTAACCATGACGTGTCACAACCACAGAGGACAACACGTACAAGACCGAGAAACCGCATCAACATAAGGTACAACACCCTCGATCTTATGTTTCTTTAATTAGTTTTTAACCTCAACACAACACGCAGCTACATACGTGTCATAACGATAATACGTGTCTTCTTCTATAGTCGACCAAGGCACACTACAAATATCCCAATGGTTAGAGAAAACAATACACAGTTTCTACTACTACAACAAACAATTTCACAGAAAAAGCTTTAAAGACTTATCAAGTTTCGTTTCATATCTTTACACATTTGAAAGATGGCGTCTAACCAACAGAGCTACCAAGCCGGTGAAACCAGAGGCAAGACTCAGGTAATAACAGTACAATATGTAAAATTTTTGTTAAAAAACATTCTGTTTCATGTTCTAAGATCATATATGTTTTGTCTTATAACAGGAGAAGACTGGACAGGCTATGGGAACAATGAGGGACAAGGCTGAGGAAGGTAAGGACAAGACTGCAGCCACTGCTCAATCAGCCAAAGATAAGACTTCTCAAACAGCCCAATCGGCAAAAGATAAGACTTCTCAAACAGCCCAATCAGCAAAAGATAAGACTTCCCAAACAGCTCAAACAGCCCAACAAAAAACTCATGAGACGGCCCAAGCAGCTAAAGATAAGACATCTCAAACTGCACAAACTGCTCAACAAAAAGCCCATGAGACTACTGAAGCAGCAAAAGACAAGACTTCTCAAGCTGGAGACAAAGCTCGCGAGGCTAAGGACAAGACTGGGAGCTACATGTCTGAGACAGGAGAAACCATAAAGAACAAGGCTCAAGACGCTGCACAATACACAAAGGAGACTGCTGAAGCTGGTAGAGACAAGACCGGTGGGTTCTTGAGTCAGACTGGTGAGCATGTGAAGCAAATGGCTATGGGTGCAGCTGATGCGGTGAAGCATACTTTTGGGATGGGTGAGGAAGGAGACAAAGAGCATATTTCAGGTAGTACTACAACCACTACTACTCATACCACTGATCCGACTCATCAGACTTATCAGAGGAAGTGAGAAAGAAGAAAGCAAGGATCTGAAAGTATGTTTTTAAGTTTGTTGGTCTTTTGAATTCTGTGTTTCGTTATTTGTAATTTGTGTTGTGTCTTTGTATTTGTAATTCCGTTGTGTTTCTTGTTGTGACGTTGATCCTGGAGACTATAAATTTCCAGCCAATAAATTTATATTTGATCCCGTTACAACTTTTGGGTCCAAGTCATAAACAGTGATTGATATATAATCACATCACATCAATAAAACACTATTGTATTGACACTATAGCATTTTTTGTCTATGACGATTGCGATCCCACTAAGTTTGTTCGTTCGACCCAGATCAATGTTCGTTTTATGAGTTTAACCAATTGGTATTTCTTATACTATATGACCATTCACAAGGAATCAAGGCAAAAGCTAATGGAACTATAAAACTAAAAGCTGGATCATAAAATAAGCAAAAGGCAAGAATGATTCTGATTCAAGAGTATGTTACAAATATAAAACAACGGTCATCAGAGTTTTGGCCACTTTGGGAAAACTCTACCAAATATTGTTCTTCAAAATAGTATCAAAAACATTTTCAACTTTGTTTCACCATATGGCAGATATTTTTGTTAATTCCATTCATGAAGTTTTTTTTTAAAATAATATATGAAATAGTGAAAAACTAGAAAAAAAAAAAACTCACGGCATGGGATAAAACCGGAAGCAGTGGTGGTGCTCTTTGTCTTCATCATCACCGTGACTATCCGGAGGCCCAATAGGACCAACCTCTAGCTGCAAACATCCATTATTCTACCCATTTGATATTCTGAAATGGAAATCCCAACGAGGTTTTGCACTTTGCCTAATCTTTTTACATATTTTCCGACCTATGATTATGAAATGAGGTTTTAAGTTGATTTATTTACCGCTTAGGGCATCTGATAAATTTTCCGACCTATGATTATGAAATGAGGTTTTAAGTTGATTTATTTACCGCTTAGGGCATCTGATAAGTGTTTAACTTACCTCAAATTACTGAATGCAAACTGGGTCTTCAAAAGACTTTCCTTCTTCTAGCCAGAACCACACAACATCGTGCTCCTCCCCTGGAGAATATAGGATAGATCAATTAAAATTAATGTGTCTACATATATTCAATGAAGACCACGATTATCGAAGAAGAAGTTCGTCCATTATATATATATGCCACTAAAGTTTGGAGCAGGGATGAACTTTGAACTTACCAGCGTTCACCATCAGGGCATCCCACAAGGCTACAATTCATCTGTCACAGTGTGTCTTCACAATAGCAGGATATTCCTACGAAAATACAATTTGACATCCAAATTCATGTATTAAGAAGTTGACATGTTAATAGTATCCATTGGTAGCCAAAAGAAAATCAAGATAATTTAGCCTGACAATTAGAGAAGATTCCAACAAGGCATAACAAAAGTGATTGCTGCATGGAGTCAAGACATATGTATGGTTATAGAAACTTTACTAACCTTTAATCCAAAAGAACCTTGGGGGGGGGGGGGGGGGGGGGGGGGGGGGGGGGGGGAAGTCAATATCAATTATCAAGCAGCCTCCTTCCCCATCAGAAGAAAACAAATGAAAAGTCAAAATTAATTTTATATATCAAATAGAATTTTTACTCCATTATTATGCCAGGAAAATGATGATTTCCAAGTGAAGTTACTTTAAAACACATATAAACACAATTGTATCATAATCAGATCTTAGATTTACATTTACATTAAGAAAACATAAAACAAACACACCTCCAATTCAGCTTCAGCATCTTAGATTTACATTTACATTAAGAAAACATAAAACAAACACACCTCCAATTCAGCTTCGAGCTCTTCTTTCTCATGGCCCAGTTGCAATTGGCATTACATCCTCCACTTCTTATTCATCACTGGAGTCAACTGCAAAATACAATCCGTAATAACAATCACTAAAGGAGAAAAGAAAAAATAAATTCGCAGCAAGCATAACATAGGTAGATAGTATCCTATATCAGAAACTTGGATTTACAACATGAGTATTATAAGAGACTAATACACAGATTCATAATTTTTTTTTGTTCAGTCTCAGAGATTCATAACTATTTCTCTAAATATATGGCATCCATGAAGAGAACATCGTGTATAGAATCGGTGTTCCAAGCTATAACTGTATTATATCTTTTTTGTAATCCTTAGTATATAGATTCTCTAACTTCCTCCTTTTAATGCAATAATGGTTGTAATTATTCAATTTCAGTATCAATCTAACATTTTATCGATATGGATCCAGAGCTCCTTTTAACAATCTGCAGCAATCAACAACTACTACGTACAATCAATCCCCACTAGCTCGAAAAAATCTGTTGAAAGAGAAATATTCGATCCGATTTTACGAATATTCTATCGACTCTAAGATTCTGATTACATTCTCAACTTGGAGCGATACCTAATTTCCAACGAAGACGCGTCAATTTCGGAAATTGCCAAAGAACCGACAAGTTACGCCCAAAAAAAAAAAAAAGAAAAAACGTTTAAAAAAAAGCGAAAAGTGCAGAGAAGGGGGACATTGCACAATTGGCAACGCTGCTCCACGACTTCAATCTTATCCACCTCATAATCAAATGCATTTATGTCCACCATAACTATCGTGTACGCAAAGTCGTTGCACAATCTTTCCTAAAATACCCTTACGTTGATCAAACCACCAAACGAACCTCCACACTATAAAGAACCTCACCGAAACGCATTTACCAAAATATCTTTATCCATTTACTTTCCTAATCCAAGATTAATCTATTTTAATAAGTCACGATAATATTTCTCTTCTTCCCATAAACAATTCTCTCTTCAGATCAACACGTCTAATCTACAATGGCTACAATCATCTCCTGTTCCGCTGTCTCTTCGATCCGTGCATCTTCCGAATCCGGATCTAACAAATCCGATCCATCCCGTAAGAAACAGGTTTCATGGTGGGCTCCTATCTTCGGCATCTCATCAGAACCTGATTACGTTAACAACAACAACAACACCTCCACGAATCCAGATTCAGATCTGGTTAAAACTAACCAAGGATCTCAGCGTTGGTGTCTCACGGAGGAGAAAGCTAAGCAGCTTCGTAGGAAAACAGCCGAAGCTTCCACGTTCCACGATGTTATGTACCATTCTGCGATCGCGTCAAGACTCGCGTCTGATGTTCGGGTCAAGGAGTAACTGGATCGGATCACGGATTCTCCAATCTAGAAATTAATCTACAAATTCGTCGAAATTAAATAATAATGTCTCTCAAGAACCGTTTGATTGTGCGTCGTTGTTTTTGTGTTTGTACGGTCTGGATCATGTTGGGAATGTTGCTTTTCTTTTAAACCGTTGGATTATTAATTAGTTGTAGCTTATATTAACGCTTAACCGTTGGATCACTAGCTGAACTTTTAGTCAAAGAGCTACGTCTTTTATAATTTGGTTATTAGACATTCAGAAATACTTTTGAGTCATTTGATCAACAAAAATGGCTTCTTCTCTCGTCTTCTTTTAATGTGTTTTTTGCTTCCAGATTGGGAATATATACAGAAATTCAAAGCAAGTTTCTGGATGTTGCTGATAATTTACAAATTTATGGGGTCTATTTCAAAACAAACCTAAATATTGGGGTAAATTTGTTATATTTTAGTAATATGACATTGGGGACTGTTGGACTTTTCACGTGACCGGACTGACAAACTGAAATAAGGACAGAAAGTGAGGGGTAAAAACGTCAATTCTGCCCACAGAAATATCCCCTTGAAAGATCTCTGTCTCTGCGTCTTCTCATTTTAATCTTCTACGAGTCTCTCTCTCTCTCTCTATCTGCTCTCTATCAATAAGCGAAAAGAGTGATAACTTTTGGCGGGAAAATGTCTGGAAAAGGAGCGAAAGGTCTGATAATGGGCGGTAACGACAAAGACAAGGACAAGAAGAAACCAACTACTCGCTCTTCTCGTGCTGGTCTTCAGGTCTCTCTTACACAATTTGTGCTATTTTGGATGTGTGAAACCTTGTTAGTGACGGATCTGATAGATTTTGAATTCCTGAGCTTAGATTATAGTGTCTAGAGATCGATTTGTGTTTTACAATCTGTACTCCTCTGCTTTTTTAATTTCGGCGATATTTTCATTGATTTTGACTATATTTACTTTGCGTAGACCATTGGACAATAATAATAGTGTCCTTAAAGGTCTTGACAGCTTTAAAAGCTTGTTATGGTGTTTGGTCCTTAAAATTTGCGAAGCTCTTTAAAATGGTTGACACGCTTTAATGACTTTAAATTCGTCTCTATTGTGCAGTTTCCAGTGGGAAGAGTCCATAGATTGTTGAAAGGTAGGTCAACAGCTCATGGACGTGTTGGAGCAACTGCAGCGGTTTACACAGCAGCTATATTGGAGTATCTGACTGCAGAAGTCTTGGAGTTAGCTGGTAATGCAAGCAAGGATCTCAAAGTTAAGCGTATCACACCAAGGCATTTGCAGCTAGCTATCCGTGGGGACGAGGAGCTCGATACTCTCATCAAAGGAACTATTGCTGGTGGTGGTGTCATTCCACACATTCATAAGTCTCTCATCAACAAATCTGGCAAAGAATAAGTCCTCATAATCCATCTATCTCTCTATCTCTGCATCGTGTACCTTTAAAAGTCTTTTGTATGTTAAGGGATTAGTAGAGAAACTCTTAGGATTGTTTGCTTGTTAAGGTTTACTTTTGTGTGGCTTGTTGAAATTCTCCTTTTGATTTTAATTTGTGGCATGTTCTTATGAAACAATTGCAATCAAAACCAATTTAAGAGGAGATTTGACTGATAACTATATCTTGCAAGGTGCATAACACCATTGTACTGTTTTCATTGCTACATAACCTTAGTTTCTATGACATCAAAACCTTAGATTCTTATCTTCTATTCGAGTATAAACTTCCTCTTGTTAGAAGGCCGAGAACGAACTGATGAACCTGAAGCATGTAACTCCCCAACTGCTCTGGTTTTGATTGTTGGACCTCTTGACATGGTACCAGTATAGACAGGAGGGTTGTTCTTCACATGTACACGATCATCAGAGTACTCCCGAAAAGATACTTGCAAAATAAATGTAAGTGTCAATCTGATTCGTCCATTTCATAAGTATATATCAAATAAGAGGCTAGAACACACAGTAAAAAGGACCAACCTTTCTTTCCAGAATTTATTCTACTCGTCAGCTTTCCATCTCTGTTATCTTCTTTTCTTAACTTTGTTGATTCCAAATCTTGCTGAAGAGATCTTACTGTAGAAGGTCTGGAACTGGGACCTGCGCTTGAGTGTAGGCGTTTTATAGGCTGTTCTTCGCTTATCCTGTTGAAGAGTTTATCCACTGCATACAATAGAGACGGTAGAAAGCAAAAATATCATAGTTTATTCCAAGTGAACAGATAAAGCTTTGTGATTTGGTTATAATCGAAACCTCCAAATCCAGCTATTGCATCTGCAAAATCTTCTGATATAATTTTCAGCCTTAGATCAAAAGTGCAGGAGAAGACATAGTGAGCTTTCCTCAAATCATTTCTTCTAGGTTGTGGGTTTCTTGGGTCCTTCGATACGCATACAACATTGCATTTCCCCAAGATTGCATCCTGAACCAACAAGACAAGGTAACACAAACTGATATTTACATCTTCACTAAACATATCATCAAATTCAGATTACTATTTAAGAAGAATCAACAAACTTACCACATCGTTGATATTGGAAACCCCATCATCATCACCACAAGCTATAAACAACTCATCCCATTTTGCATCATACTCTCCCAAGAAGCTCTGAATCTCGATAGGTCGAAAGAACCAAATGACCTTAACCTTCTTCTCACCTGCTGATGTCTCGTACATCCTAACAAGCTTCCCAATTGAAGTCTCACATTGGCCATTAAAGTAGAAATAAGCACAGTCAAAAAGCCGGTACTCCACGCCCTTATAGGTAAAAGATTCATAGCATTGGACTTTATACTCTTTCCTTCCCATCATCTTCTTGGCACCCCACTTGAAGTCATTGTTCTCTTCCCCACCAGAACCATTCAACTGCAACATAGAGGATAAACATTATAAGTGACAACCAAAGTATTACTAAAGAGTGTGAGATCATGGACCTATATAAGGCGTCTTCAACCTCAAAGGAAACACTAACAAGGAGAATACCCTAATACTGAAGCATCCTAAACCTTTACTGAACACAAGTCAAATTTCTTCTTAGTACACCTAATTACCTTAATAGCTTGAACATTACCAGAATTCAAAGGTGATTACTTTATAATTAAAGCCAGTTTATGGAAGTAAACACTAAATACCTCAAAATCAAGCTACAAACTTGGAAAAAGCACGCCCAAAAAAAACAGGAACAAATGTCAATGCAGCAGTGAACTCGAGAACACAAGTAATAATCTGTATGTTTCATAGCTATTTTAGCAATGGTTCATCAGAAATCTTCAAAAGAATCAAAACTACCGGAAAACACTCAACTTTTAGCTAAAGACGTTCAACTCTACGGACGTTGCGTCGGATACTTAACAGAATCAGCTTCGTTTCTTGAAAAAAAAACAACTTTAAAACGAAAGAGGAGAGGAGAATCTTTACCGGAGCCATCGATCAGAGAGAGAAACCGTACAATGCAGACGAAACGAAGAGACCTGTTGTAGAAAAACGTAAAACTAGAAGGAGAAGGTTCGTCGGATGTTTTAGGTCGTCGGGATTGTTTCACGGCGACGATCGAGCGTTTTTAACAGACCGAAAGCTTTTTCTGAAGGTTTTTGCAACCAAAGAAAAAAAAAGTAGCTGAAGAACAATGATGATGATTCTTCAATTAGCTAACTTAATAATGAATTAATTACTGTAATTAGTAAGTTTTTCTTCGGCAAAAGAAACGCGGAGTTCTCTTACTTTTTGTGTTTTTTACTTGAAAAATGTGTATTTACTCAGCCCATATCTTCCCTTAATAAGCTCTATTACGTAGCTGTAATCTTTAGTCAGCTTTCGTTCTCACATATCTATATTTAGTTACTATGACCTTTGAATTCGTAGCTGAATTTACTGGAAAAACATTTTCATACAAATCAAACTAAATTTTTGTAGTCTTTGTCTCTTTGACTATATTCAACCTTACTATGGACATTTTAACGGAGGAGTTTTTATATGATTGTTTTTAATAGATTTTTATATTTGTTTGGATATTAAATAATATATACAAACCTTTTGTTTGTGCATCTAAATGTCATTAGAAAATTAAGAATAAAATAAAAATCTATTACATTATTATTTTAGTTAATTTTAACTATGATCCTTTTGTATCTGGATGTATGGTAATGAAACTTCTTTGAAAAATACAAAAAAAATTGGCTTTTATCTCTACGAAATATAACAATTAAGAGGAATTATTACCGATTTTTCAATTTTTCATGTACCACGATCTTGGAATTATTACCGATTTTTCAATTTTTCATGTACCACGATCTTTAAATTTAGAAACAAATTCTCTATTTCGTGGAGTTCGAATGTTCTCAGCTACCGTTCGCTATGTAAACTCTATATCCCAAACTGGATAACAAGGTTGAGAATTTTATTATATGTCTGTTCATAAAAAAAATACAAAAAATTGGCACTAGGAAAAACATCCCCGTATATCGAAAATGACATATATACCCTTTATTCACCCTCACACGTTTGGAGGAAAAAAAAAGGAGATTAGTGTGTCCTTTGGCACGTACGTATAAGCCCTAGAGCATCGGAGTCATTAAACCCTTACCGTCGTGTAGTAGGAGAGGAATCATTTCTCTCCGGCGGAAAAAAAAAATATCTCTCAGTAATTGTAAGTCTCGAGAAATGGGTTTTGATTCTTACGGATTGTAAAAATTGATTATTTGATACAATCAATTACGAAACTTATTGTGTTGTTATGGGCCTTTCAGGATCTCAATTGATTGAAAGCAAGTAATGTATTCGCTTTCGAGGATTCTGCGAAGGTAACAGCTTTGCCATTTGTAGATTTCGGTTCTGGTTTTTGTTAAATTATCAGCAAGCAAGTTTAGATCTTCATAAGTGGGGTTGTTCCTTTTTACGGTTCATATGGATTTAAAAATTGGATTCTTTTTCTTGCTTGTGTATTTTAGGAGTCGACGTTATAACTTTGCATCCACTTCATTTGGTGCGGTTAGTAAAGTTCAAGTATCAAGTTGTGACACAGAAAGGGTCTTCGAATCAACTGGATTGAGTTATAATAAATCTCAAGGTTCAATCAGATTTTATTCCGCAAGAGATGTGTTTTCACGGTTCTTTGGCAACCATAAGCTTTCTTCTATAGCTGATGCTAAAGACGAAGGAGATGAGAATTTAAGGGAAGAGCTGTCTCCTGTTTCTGCGGATGTAACGGAGGAAGTTGTTGATGATGATTCTTTATTCGAGTCTGAGCTTGGTAGTGATGTAGAAGCGTCTGACAATGATCTTGAAATCGAGTCTGAGCATTCGAACGATGGGAAAACAACCAAAAAAAGAGCTCAATCTGAGCTTTATGGAAATATTGTTGCCTATAAATCAGTGAAACATGTTCTTGAAAAATGGGTCCAAGAAGGAAAAGATTTAAGTCAAACTGAGGTTTCTGTTGCTGTACACAATCTGCGTAAACGAAGATCCTATTCTATGTGTTTGCAGGTAAATGTCTTTTCTCATTTTCCAATTTGCCATGGCTTTTATTGTTGTGCCTAACAAGTCTCTTAATTTCGATGTCTTTGCTTTGGTTTTGTAGCTGTGGGAGTGGTTGCGAGCTAATACGCAATTTGAGTTCACAGAGGCAAACTATGCCTCTCAATTGGATTTAGTGTACAAAGTACATGGTCTACAAAAAGCCGAAAAGTTCTGGAAGGATGATATTCCAGACTCTTTTAGGGGAGAAGTAGTGTACAGAACCCTGCTGGCAAATTGTGTACTTAAAAACCATGTAAACAAAGCCGAAGATATTTTTAACAAGATGAGAGAACTAAAATTTCCAACAAGCGTGTTTGCTTGCAACCAGCTGCTTCTCCTATACAGTAAGCATGATAGGAAGAAGATAGCTGATGTTTTGTTACTCATGGAAAAAGAAAACATCAAGCCGAGTCGGGGTACCTATCTATTTTTAATCAATAGTAAAGGTTTAGCCGGGGACATAACTGGAATGGAGAAGATTGTGGAGACAATGAAGGAAGAAGGTATTGAGCTAGATCCAGAACTACAGTCTAGCTTGGCTAAGTATTACATAAGAGCGGGGCTTAAAGAGAAAGCGGAAGAAGTTATGAAGGAAATAGAAGGAAAAGGCTTGAAACATAATCCATGGGTGTGCCGTCCATTACTCTCTCTTTATGCAGACATAGGAGACAGTGACAATGTGAGAAGATTGAGTAGGTTTGCTGCTGATAATCCTAGATATGATAATTGTATTTCCGCCATTAAAGCATGGGGAAAGCTGAAGGAAATCGAAGAAGCCGAGGTGGTATTTGAGAGACTTGTGGAGAAGTATAAAATTTTTCCTATGCTACCATATTTTGCCCTCATGGACATATACATAGACAACAAAATGCTAGCAAAAGGTAAAGATCTGGTTAAAAGAATGGGAAATGCAGGAATCAAGATTGGCCCATCGACATGGCACGCTCTTGTGAAGCTCTACGTGAAAGCGGGTGAGCTTGGGAAAGCTGAAATGATACTGAACAAAGCGGCTAAGGATACTAAGATGAGGCCAATGTTCATATCTTACATGGTGATTCTTGAGGAATATGCGAAAAGAGGCGATGTTCGTAACGCAGAGAAGGTTTTCCTGAACATCAAAAGGATGGGATATGCAGCTCAGCTTATGCAATATGAAACTCTTCTCTTGGCTTATATCAACTCCAAAACTCCTGCTTATGGGATGATTCAGAGGATGAAGGCAGATAACGTGTTCCCGAATAAGAGTATTACTGCAAAACTGGCTAAGGTTGATCCGTTTAGAAAAGATCCTGTGTCTGTTTTACTTGACGAATGATCATAACCATTGTCTGTGTATTGAGTTGCTAAGTTTGTTGTTCTGATTGCTTCTAAGCTATGGGAATAAGAAACAGAGTATTCGTTTTCAATATTAATCAAAATTCTCCATTTTTGAGTTTTGTGTGAGTAGTCTTTTTCTCTCTGAGTCGCGAGTTTGGTAATAAATTTTTTCGGAATCTGGGCCTATAAGTTGTCCAACACAGCCCAGAATTCGTGTTTCTGATAAATTAGTTATTAAAATTGAACCGGATAAGTTTTAAGTGATAACCGAACCGAATTTGAAAATTTTAAAAAATTTATGCGGTGAGCGTGGATCGAACACGCGACCTTCAGATCTTCAGTCTGAATTTTAAAAAATTTATGCGGTGAGCGTGGATCGAACACGCGACCTTCAGATCTTCAGTCTGACGCTCTCCCAACTGAGCGGATCGAACACGCGACCTTCAGATCTTCAGTCTGACGCTCTCCCAACTGAGCTATCCCCGCTTTTTGTTTACAAGTTTAATTTACGTTATATAGTGTCTCACTGAATCAAACATTGGTAATCAAAGTGACCATGGATGCTTTGATCAGAGGAGGGTTCTACGGCAAAGCTTTGCAAGAGATGGAGAAATGTCAATAGTAGTGGATAAGTAGAGGTACAATTCAACAGTTCATGTAGTCTCAGAGGAATCTCACAGATTATCTAAAGGAAGAGAGAATAAAGAAATGGAGTTTCTTGATGCCTTTCTGAACCTCAGTCTTACCACATGAAACACCTCTGAACTATCAAAACCAATACTTGTCTTTGTGCGGGCAAGATCAAAAATGTTATTACTATAAATACCAGTGGAAAATATTTATTTTAACAAATTACAGGTCGATCAAAAAAAGGGAGTGTAGTATATGATCCTCGGTTAGTTTTTACAAGACTGCCTCCAGGAGAATACTTCTCCGACTGAAACTGTATATGTTTTGGTAATTTCCTCTGGAGGCTGGAGTGCCACGCCACCGGTTCGATACTCCGAGCCAACGCCTCCACTACTGCTAAATTTTGAAACACTCTTCTGTGTATATGTACAAGTAACTACCCGTAGCCCAGCCTCCACTACTGCTAAATTTTGAAACACTCTTCTGTGTATATGTACAAGTAACTACCCGTAGCCCACCTCTGAGTTGAGGTTAAACCCATCAGTATTTCTCATTGCAAAACAATCTTTCCCCTTTGATCAGTGTAGCTGTTGTATTGGCATGAAGAAGCAACCTTACTCTGACCAGAATGTTAGATGGGGTACTGGAGCTTCCAATATGTAAGTAAACCTAAAATGTGCTGCTCCAGCTCAGTTGAAGAAGTATGGTGACTCTAGGACTTTCCTCAGATCAAAATCGCCTCGTTCTGGTAATGGCGGAAAACTTAGGTCTGGGAATGACTTTTGGAAACTCTCCAACAACTATCAATACACAGATATAACCATTCATCATGAGTTTAATGATACGAAAACGAAGAGAGAAAACTGTAAGTAGGTTCTTTTACGTTTTCTAAGATTGGCTTTTCGTAGAGCTCTACAAACTTCTCTCTGAGTATTGTGTTCATTGTTTCAACATCACAGGCATGTGTCCAGAACGAATCATGCACCCCTACAAATTAGAAATTGGTATAGAGTAAGTAAGAATCTAGAATGAAAATGTCAAAATGGTTATTGCATACAGAAAGGCTAAAGCTGACCTGCAAAACTCAAGCCTGCCCTGTTGCAGGCAACTGCTGTCATCATCATGTGAGACCCATCAAGAGAATGTATAAAATTTGGTGCAAACGCTGTCATCTGCCTCCTTGCCTGGACCTGAAACAAGAAAACAGTATGCAGTGCATAAAGATGAGACTATTCTACTTAAACTCATGATATCTTCATATCTATCCAA
>CM071716.1:59077576-59095631 GCA_036630335.1 Physaria fendleri | reverse complement strand
CTGCACAAGATTCTGAGGAAGTTGACAGGGAAATTGTTCAAGATTCTGAGAAATTGACTCCAGAAGCATCTCTACAAGTTTCGAGTGAAAATCGAGAATCAAGAGAGAATGTGATTCCACCACTTCCCAAGACTGAGGTTACAATTTCTGATTATCGAAGGAAATGAGGGATCTTCGGGATTACAACTAAGAGACTCAGGTTCTGAAGAGGTAAAATCTTTAAATAATGATGAAATAGTTGCGGCTGGTGCTTTGGTAATGTATTCAAAGGGAGTTGAGAGTTCGTTGAATCAAGATATGCATGTGGAATCTCTTAGCACTTCTAAGACTCTTCGATCTAAAGATACTTCAACAGATTCATCTAGAACTGTAACTAAACCAATTTCTCAAGAAGTCGCACAAGATTCTGAGGATGTTGACAGGGAAATTGTTCAAGATTCTGAGAAATCGACTCCTTCAAAGGGAGTTGAGAGTTCGTTGAATCAAGATATGCATGTGGAATCTCTTAGCACTTCTAAGACTCTTCGATCTAAAGATACTTCAACAGATTCATCTAGAACTGTAACTAAACCAATTTCTCAAGAAGTCGCACAAGATTCTGAGGATGTTGACAGGGAAATTGTTCAAGATTCTGAGAAATCGACTCCAGAAGTGTCCCTACAAGTTTCAGGTGGAAATCGAGAATCAACAGAGAATGTGATTCCACCACTTCCCAAAATTGAGGTTACAATATCTGATTATCTAAAAAGGGTTCCGTTTGATGCATTTTCAAGAAAGGCTGCTTGTCAGTTTAATCAACAGAAGTTGGATGAGGAGTACAAGGGTTTCTGGACCCCTAGAATTCAACCCTTTTCAGAGAAATTCTTGACATCTCAAGGAGCTGCTAGGTATGATTTGTTTAAAGAAAGAAGAATTCTGAAAGAAAAAGAAAGGCTGCTTGTCAGTTTAATCAACAGAAGTTGGATGAGGAGTACAAGGGTTTCTGGACCCCTAGAATTCAACCCTTTTCAGAGAAATTCTTGACATCTCAAGGAGCTGCTAGGTATGATTTGTTTAAAGAAAGAAGAATTCTGAAAGAAAAAGTATTGTCTTCTAGATTTGCTAGGTATGATTTGTTTAAAGAAAGAAGAATTCTGAAAGAAAAAGTATTGTCTTCTAGATTTTCTCAAAACAAAAAGCTGGTTTCTCTAGTTAGGAAGAATGGGTTACTAGAAACTGTTCAAGATTTGGAAACTGTTCAAGATTTGGAAACTTTTAGTCCAGAGATAATATTTGAGTTTTACTCTAATTTTGAATCATTGGCTGAGAATGATAATGACCTGAATTTTGTGTTTGTTCGTGGAAGATTGTATGAATTTTCACCTAGATTTATCAATCATGTTCTTGGACAAAGGATATTCTAGTAGAGGATGGAACTGTTCTGTCTGCGGGAATCAGTAATGACGATTTAATATCTGAGTTAACAGATGGTCATCTGAGGTATTGGAAACCTTTCTCTTCGGTATTTTTGGCTGATAGGTTTAAAGCTGTTTTTGGAATTTGCCTGCATCAACTGGTTACCATCTTCCAACTCGAATTATGTCTCCTTGGATCGAGCTCAATTAATCTACATGGTTTGGAAGAAAATTCCAGTGAACTTTGGAAGACTTGTTTTCGATGAAATTGCTAAAGTGGTTGTAAGTCCAGAGGCTGGACAAACCAACATAAGGTCTTCATTGAGGTATCCATTTCTGATTACCAAGGTGCTGTCTTATCAGAGGAAGTTCCTATTTTTCCGAATGAAAGAGTCATTGCACTGAGGGATTATAAGGTTGATAAAAGGGCAAAAGGAAATCTAGGCAAAGTAACCACAAAGTATTGTTTGAACTGTGCAAATCGTGCTAGAGAACTCAGAGTAAAGCTGAAGGAACTTGAGCGTCTTGCAGACAAGATGGAAGGTTGAACTCAATTTTTAAATTCAGAACATCTCATTTGAATTCATTAGCTAATTGTTTTTGCTGAATTTTAATCTCCAAAGTAACCACAAAGTATTGTTTGAACTGTGCAAATCGTGCTAGAGAACTCAGAGTAAAGCTGAAGGAACTTGAGCGTCTTGCAGACAAGATGGAAGGTTGAACTCAATTTTTAAATTCAGAACATCTCATTTGAATTCATTAGCTAATTGTTTTTGCTGAATTTTAATCTCAATCAGGGGGAGATGAGAACACAGGGAATTCGAGTTCGAGTAATTCTTCTTCTGATTCGTCCAGTGAATCAGAAGAATTCTAAGGGTTTTCAAGAACAAGAAGTCAGGGAGGGCAAGTATTATGGGGGAGCAAGTGTTTTGGAAGCTGGAGTGTTGGTTTTGAATGTTGATCTTTGAGTTTTTTAGACTTTCAGACTTTAGTAGAACTTTCATGAACTAGTATATGATGTAACAGAATCATATTTGGGATAATCTTGAAGTATTGCCTGCTTTATCAAGACTAATGATTCCGAGATGATCTAGAATTGATTGAGATATCAAATTCAACAAAAATGGGGGAGATTGAAAGAGCAACGGTTGAGTGAATTGAAGATATATAATTGAAAATCAAAAATAGTAAAGATAAAAGATAAATAAAGAGGTACTTTTCTGTGGAAACAAGTTTCTATCTGTGATAACAGACCCTTCCGTTTTTTCACTTGCTACTTGATCCGGCTTGGCTTGATTTTGTAAATACCCGTAATAATCAAGCCAAATATCAAGTCTAGTAATGAAGATACTTGCAAGTACTGGACAAGTAACAAGTTGGACAAAAAATTTTAGTACTTGTCTCGTACTTGATATACCCGTGTTACTTGTATTTGCTAGAAATTACTTGATACTTGTTGGAAATTACTTGATATTTAATATGCTTTGGACTTTAAATTTATTTTACTTATTATTCATAAAAATATTACTTGATACCTAAATACGTACTTATTACTTGAAGATATATTCATTATCCGCAAAAAAAGATGTTCGATATCCATAAAAACTTGATATCTATTAAAAATAAAATAAAAAGTAAAAGATTGAGCAAGTAACAAGTACTTGCAAGTACTCGCAAGCCTTGCGGGTACTTGTTTGGGCGGGTACTTGTTTCCGACAAGCCAAGTATCAAGGCGGAAATCTTCATTACCCGTCAAGCCAAGCCAAGTAACAAGTCGGACAAAAAATGCAAGTACCCGGATTGTGCCCACCCCTAGACTGATGGAGCCTCACCTAAATTAAATGCTAAAGCTCCAACAAGCTATTCCTAAATTTGTACGGCCATAATCCTAAATATACAGTTAAAAAATTTATTGTCTAAAACTCTACAGTTAAAATCTACTGTCATAATCGTAAAGTTATCGTCCTAAAATATACAACCAAAATTCCAAAACTACAACTCCAAATAATCAGACCTAAAGTTTAAATAAACTCGAAAATTTATAAAATTTGATTGTTTTAAATTA
Organism: Physaria fendleri; assembly: GCA_036630335.1. Lineage (NCBI taxonomy): Eukaryota > Viridiplantae > Streptophyta > Magnoliopsida > Brassicales > Brassicaceae > Physaria > Physaria fendleri. Next base: position 59,092,172 of record CM071716.1, on the reverse strand, counting down.
TTTTTGAAAAACCTAAAACTCTAAACAATCATTTTTTTCTACACAATTGAGATGAGGAGTAATCCACGGTCAGGATTTAAGGAAGGCATTGTCACATTGGCTATGGCCCATATGAGTTGTTCATTATTGCCACTGCCATAAATTTCCGCTAAACACCAATTGCTCCTTATTTATTTAAGTATCAAATCCTGAAATATCAATGACCATTATTGCCTCATCATATACTCGATTAAACAAGGAAAGCTACTTGACCCAAAAAAAAAAAAATCAATGAAAACACTATTCTTCATCACTCAGACCATTGGTTTTCTAAAGATAAATCCCATTCATACATTATCCATTACTTTAAAAGTCATTATCATAAAAGTTTCTTACATATAGTGCTAAAAAGAAATCCATAAGCATTGATAACACATCAAAAGTTTAAAGCTGTTTTGTTACCCTCCCTAATTTATAGATTTCCAAAACATTAATATTTTCAAAACGTAAATTATGGTATAAAACATTAGCATTTAATTTATTTAAAATAAAGAAAAAATTTCATTATTTATATTTAGTAGTAATAATTAATTAAAATCGTATTATTTGAAAAGAAAAATATTTTTTAAAAAACTTTCAAAGACAAAAGAAAAACATTGTACCGAAAAATATTAAAACATAAAGATGCGTGTAAGCGGTGTAACTAATCACGTGTATGCAGCTGCCTTCACAGTGGATTTAAGTAACCCATTTTAGGTCTTCTTCCTCATTTATTATAAATCAATCCCAACCTTCTCTCTCTTTCTCTATCTCTAATTCCTCCCTCGTCTCTATCTCTTTGTAAACTCTAAAATACACATATAGCTAGTCTCTGTGATGGAGATAAAGCCAAAGAGGTACTGGCGAAGGTGGAGAGGATACGAGAAGCTCAATGGGTCATCAAAGACAAATCCGGGTCACAAGAAAGGGAAACGGGTCAAAATGGATCCGACCCGAAAGAAGCGGGTTTGGAGAATCAAGATTATGCCTAAACTAAGAATTCTCAAAACGACGTCGCCTAAGAAGTTTTTGGTGTGGCTACGTGATTCATATGTTAACATGATGTTGCGTTTGGCTAACTCACGTGTTATCGGATCATATGGTGGATCCGGATTCGGGTCGGGTCCTGTGAAGGAGTATGATGAGAAAAAACTTGTGGAGATTTACAAGTCGATAATAATGGCTCAGGCTCAGGGTAATGTCGTGCACCCCGATACATCTGATAATAAAAAGGTTTCTTCTCAATCTGAACCAGCGGTTATTCCTGTCTCTTCTTCTGTTATCTCTTCTTGTTAGGTAATAAATAAAATAAGTAATTACTTTCGATTTTTTTTTTTTTTTTTTGTTCTTCATAGTAAACTAAATTTCGATTTTTTTTTTTTTTTTTTGTTCTTCATAGTAAACTAAATTTCACACCAAGAATCTTGTTTGATTCTATTTCGAGATTGCTGATAAGCAAACTTGTGATTTGGAACTGTATCAAAATTTATTCAAAAAATAGTACCACAAGATAAATAATAGATGGTGGGGATATATATGGGTCCAAAGAGTAATGTTTTATTTAATGTGTTTTTCATATATTTATTACTTATGTGTTTAATGTTGTACGAATATCAGAATATGTCCTATGTGTGAAATTTTTATTTATGAGATAGTTAATTTACATAACCTTTAAATAGCAAATCTAACATTCTTGACTGTTTCGTGGAAATTAAGTTGAGCACTTTGGCTAAATGAAAGTATACGAAGCTTCTGAACGATACGGAGGGTTTAGGACTTTAGGGTTAGGTATTTGTTAAGCTCAAAGTGGATAAGTGATAAATGAAAATGTGTCAGCAAACACATATTATGTTCCTTTCAGCCAGCTAACTAGAAACCAGAACCTAAATACCTAAACATGTAGTCATGTGAATTAGTGGGCCTATACCTTTCCCATGAAACGTATTTACTTCAACTTTTATACCATACAGAAAAGTATTTAATATTCATATTGATTGATTAATTCATTCATAATTAAGTTACTATCTCTTTAATGTAAAGACCATATATCGTTCCTCACAAAAAAAAAGCCCATATATCATCCTCGAGATAATAGTGTAATGGTTAGATTTTTTTTTCTTTTATACACATTAAAATCTGGGCGAATTAGTTTTTGTTCGGTGCTATATATTATAGTTTATATAATTCGGAATTGGAATCGTGAATACAAACGGACAAGGGTGCAAGATCTTCTTAATGATGGACCAATTTGGGTCTAATCTTGAATTCTTTGGGTTAAGCAGTCTCGTGCCTGCAATGGGCCTAATGTGTAGCTTATGAGAATATGAGATTTGTGGAGTTTAGTTTTGAGTGATTTTCTAGAGTTTTTTTTTATAAATATAATCTTATCGTATGATATTGATTTTGGCCATCATAAGAATTGGTATTAGAGCTTGTGTTATATCATACACGAGTGTGTTGTCATCACGGGTGATGCGAGAACGAAAGAGATGAGTTCTTCCTCTATTCAATGGCCGATGCTGAATTTCTCCAATTGCACGGTGTGAGCTATGAGGATGAAGGTATTGTTGCGGGTTTATAAGGTGTGGGAGACTATTAAACCAGGCTCATCCGACAAATATAAGAACAATATCACTATCGCCTTGTTGTTTCAATCGATTCCTGAAGATCTTATTCTCCAGATGGGAGAACAAGACACATCAACAATGATTTGGGATGCGATAAAGAGTCAGAATTTGGGAGATGATCGAGTGAAAGAAGCGAGGCTTTAAACTCTAATGGTCGACTTCGACCGGATGTAGATGAGTGATGGAACGAGACCATGGAGAAGTCAAAACTTGTGAAAAAAATTTCTGAAGTGCTTACCAAGAAACAAATATATTCACAGGTTATAGATCTCCCCCTTAATTCCAACACCTGAATTACTTCCACTCCAAGTAACTTCTTCTCTTTGGACTTCACACCGACTAAAACAATGACGGATCCTCCTCTTGCGTATCCACTAAGTTAGCTTCTCGTGTCTTTTGAATCCTCTCTGGACAGGGGATCCTCCTCTTGCGTATCCACTAAGTTAGCTTCTCGTGTCTTTTGAATCCTCTCTGGACAGGTCGACGCGTAATGACTCGTCTTGTCAGAAAGATAACTCTTTCTTCTGCTTTTTGGTTCATGCTTTCACCGGTTAGGTTCGGATTCTTTCCCTTACCTCTCCAACAGTCACAACAACCTCGTCCTCCCTTGTTGTTGTATGAACTCTCTTCATGTCTTTTTCTGGTATCATGAACGTAGAGAAGTTTCCCATGATCCTTTTCTTTTTCATCCTCACCGATGCGCTCCTCATACGCCTTAAGCTTTCCAATAATATCTTCAAAAGATATAGAGTTGAGATCTAGAACATGTTCGAAGGAATCAAAGAATATACTACTAAAACATGAATTATCACGTATCTAATTTGAATGATCAACTTATTATAGATTTTGTTTAAATCCTAAATAATCAACTCAGAATAATAATCGAGACAATAATACTGAATCCAAACAAAAAAAGCCAAAACTGAATTCTCAACGTTTTGATTCTGATGTTTCATCAAAATTTATACCGCTTTCGTGCAGCTTTTGTTAACCAGCCTTTGTGGATAGGTAGCTTTTCCAAGGAATTGTTCCAGATAATTTTTTGGAGATCCCTAACGTAGCGCTTCACCTCACATCCTTTATCGCAAATACCAACGTTATTGATCATCGGAACCCTAAACCCTAAATCCTAAACCTTAAACCCTAAACCCTAAACCCTAAGATTGCCGATGGCGGCACGACATCTCCTGTAAAAACTAAGGGCGAACTCATTGCTTATTGAATGAGGACCTTTTTTATCCGTCCAAATTGATGGTTAGTGGATCCACTGGGCTTAATTCTAGATTGTAATAGTGTAGATTATAACTCCACTGTTTAAAATTTCAATTTGGAATTATTTTAATGTTTTAATTTATCAACTGGAAATGTGGATTAAAATGGTAACCCATTAAATATTAAATGATATTTATTTGTTGATAAAGATAATAATTTTTAAGGGGAACTAATAATTAATTTCATAATTTATGGACCTATTTAAAATGTGGATTAAAATGGTAATCCACTAAATATTAAATGAAATTTATGTGTAGATAAAACTAATAAAGATTTATTAAGTTGGAACTAATAATTAATTTCCCTATGTATAGAAAACAATTAAAATCTTATCAAAACACATCTCCAAAATCTTTCATAAATTAAACATCCATAGTTGCCATAATCACTATATAAATAGTTAGCTACCACAAACCAAATCCAAAAACAAACAAAACATCACTTCTCTTAAGAGAATAGTTTTAAGGTTGTGAGAGACTTCCATTCCTGACATAAAAAAGGAAAAACAATGATGGAACCAGCTAATGTTGTTGCTGAGACGGTGGAAACTAGATATGTACAGTATAATGTATGGGAGAACATTTTTGAAATCACTGCAAAGTATAAGCCACCGATTATGCCAATTGGCAGAGGTGTTTGTGGCATCGTATGGTAATTTACTTTTAAATAGAATTTATTTTTCTAACTTTTTTTGAGATCCTAAGTTTAAACTGACTATTGGGTTTATGGATTTACTGGTTTGGTTTATAAAATTCCAACTTTTGAGAAAAAAAAAAAAATCAAATCATTTTGGATCTTTAAGTTATAAAAACAATTATTTTGTTTGACAAAAAAAATAACTAAAAAAATAGACAATTGTTTTTATAATGAAATTTTCTTTTTAGTTCTTCCTTTTAGAGAAAAAACTTATTTGATAAATTCATAAAATTTACTTGATAAATTCAAATATTTCTCTAATATATTTTTAAATGATTTTGCTTTAAAAAAATATACATATATAATTGATTCATTTATTAGTAAAAATTAACAAAATTTATTTAAAAAATAATTTTATATTTGTTTTTAATAATAAGCATATTCGAAATACATGTAATAATAAAAACTCATTAATTACTAAAAGGTAACAACATTTATTAAAAATATATAGTTTTTATTTCTTTTAAATGATTCCGATATATATATATATGTATTATAATATTTGTCAAAAATACAGGTAATAAAAAAATAAGAATGATTAATTCGCAGAAAAACTAATTTTTGATTAAATGTTTACCTATTACATAATTTCCAAAAACTAATAATATGGTTCCAACTTTCAAATTTTGTTGTCTTATAACACACATTTGAGTGATTCTACACATTCTCCCATCTTTAGCTTGTTTTTTTGGTTGTTTTATGGTAGTTTGTCTTGAATATCTATGATGTCCTGAAAGTTTTGAAATGTGTAAAAATACATTCTTTACTTTCTTAACGCTACGAGCTCTTCTGTAATATGACCACGTTCATGACTCAATAATGGCGAAAATAGATAAGAATATCTCATATTTTTTTTTAAAAAAATATAGATATAATAGGTAAAATGTTAGATACAATATTCTAATTCATTTTTATTTAACATATTTTTACAGTTCGGCTATGAACTCAGAGACCAATGAAATAGTAGCAATAAAGAAGATAATGCATGCATTTGATCACATTGTCGAAGCAAAGAGAATTCTTCGTGAAATCAAGCTTCTTCGTCACTTCTATCATGAGAATGTTCGTTTGATTTCTTCTCTATTCTTTCATATTTATTAATTTATATACTTAAGAAGTTAATAATGTAAATACCATTTTTCTATAGATTGTTGAAATCAGAGACGTGATCTTACCTGCTCAGAGATATTCATTTGAAGATATTTACATTGTCTCTGAATTTGTGGATAGTGACCTTCATAAAGTCTTGACATCTAAGCTAGAACTAACCCAAGAACATTGCATGGTTTGTCTCTGAATTTGTTTCTTGAACCATTTTTTGATTAGAGAGCTTGATAAGAATGTTCAATTTGACTCTCTATTCCTTTTTGTAGTATTTCATGTACCAAATCCTGCGTGCACTGAAGTACATTCATTCAGCTAACGTAATACATAGAGATTTGAAACCAAGCAATCTTCTCTTGGATACAAAGAACTGTGACTTAAAGATCTGCGATTTTGGGCTTTCTCGTGCCACTCCTGAGAGTCATTTAATGACTAATTATGTTGTCACAAGATGGTACCGTGCACCTGAGCTTCTGTTCGGTTCTTTTGAGTATACTGCAGCAATTGATAAGATGGTACCGTGCACCTGAGCTTCTGTTCGGTTCTTTTGAGTATACTGCAGCAATTGATGTTTGGTCTGTTGGTTGTATCTTCTTGGAAATAATGAACCGCAAGCCGCTTTTCCCTGGTAAAGATCAAGTTCATCAGATTCGTTTACTTATGGAGGTAGTAAACTAAAACCCTTTCGCGAGCTAAGATTCATATAACGTTTTCTATGAGACTCTTACATAAGTCTTTGAGGACTTTGTTTTGTAGCTTATTGGTACTCCATCTGAAGAAGAGCTTGAATCGTTTAGTGAAAGTACTAAGCGATACATACGGACGCTTCCTAAGCTTCCTCGCCAATCTTTCACTGAGAAATTCCCAAATGTGCCTCCTTTAGCAATAGACTTGGTGGAGAAGATGTTAACTTTTGACCCGAGACAGAGAATCACAGGTCAGTTTCTGTAAATTTATAGCCTTCTTTTCAGGTTTTATTACAGCATTATGATCATCATTTTTTGTTTTTTTTGCTACTTTGCAGTTAAAGAAGCGCTTGCTCATCCATACTTGGCCCGGTATCACGACAGTAGCGATGAACCAGAGTGCATGGAGCCCTTCAATTTTGATTTTGATGAAACTCCACTCACTGAGGAGCAGCTTAGGGAGTTGATTTACTGTGAAGCTCTTGCTTTCAATCCTGAACACAACCAATAAGTGGCTTTGGGCTTGACAACAACTCTCAAGCAGTCATCATGTTGTCTTCTTTTCTATCTATGCTTTTGATTTTCAGAGATGCTTGGAGAAGACCAATGGAGTTCCCACTTCCCATGGGTCTTTGATTAGCATCTTTGAACCTTTTTCTCTTATTTTTATTTTTGGTTTTTGTTGGATCAATAAATTGTTAAACCATGATTGATTATGTGACATTATGGCAAAATTGAACTCTTATACTTCCGAAGGGCTGGACTCATCTGTAGTTCAGAACCACACCTTTACTCTACCTGTTATTCAAGTTCCAAAAATTCTCACAAGTCAGAACCGCACGCTTGATTAACATAGAGCATTGTTGGCGTAACTTTAAAGTCTCAAGCTGCTAGACGAGAGTTCAATCGTCTTGAATAAAAAACAAAATGGGGCGTAGCATCATCATCAACATCATTAGATGAACTCAACACACTACCACCATCATATCACTATTGTACCACCATCACCATCCACCATTCTCATATGCAATCACTCTTCATCATCACATCTCCACCGATCAAGTTCATCAAAAACATTCGAAGTGCAATTTACATTCCTAGTTTTATGTATTCATTTCATGTAATTCAGAACTCCCTCCAAAAAGAAAAGAAAAGAAAAGAAAAGGAAGAAATGAAAAATGAAAGAAAAGAAAAAATTTTGGAGAAAGAAGAAAATAAGAAGCATTATAGTTTACATTCAGTTTTGAGCTTGCATTTGCATACTCGAATGAAGTCTAAGAAGATCGAGAACCCCAAAGATTGCAAAGTTTGCAGAGAAACCACCCCCACCAGAAATTATCCAGAGACAAAGTACGAAGAACATATGTTGGATATAACAGGAGAAGTCCAAGGACATACGCTGCATCACAACCTTGCTCTAGATGATTATGTGTCATGACTTGTATCTCTTATCCTCATGAGCCTGAACACCATTCAGCCACCATAAAAGGCCTATGCCCTTTAACCATTATGCGATTACTGTTCTAATTGTGGGTTTGTAGGTGAAAAACTTTGTTGGGTCTAGTCTCTCCTCACAGAACTTGGGTCCCTCATCTACACCAACGATCTTTTGCCATAATATTAGAGCTACATACTTAGCAGCAAATCGGTATTCCAATCTCGCATGAAACACATTTCATTAAACTATCACTTTGTTCGTCACTTTGTGCAAAATGGTTTGGTTTGTGTACCAAGCCGGTTTCTCCATCACGATTTGGCAGTCAAGATTGGACTCTCTAACCCTTGTCTATCTTGAAAAGGTGTATAAGAATATATAGAAAGAAAATCGTAATGTTTATTTTCTTTTATTTGTAATGGTAACACAATCTTGAGTTACCATATATATCTTTATGCAATCCTTTATATAAGAGGAAATATGTTAATAGAATCATTTGAGTTTCGTTCATTATTGGCTGACTTAAACATATAGATACGTTTTAATAAAAAAAAAAAAAAAATATTACGTACTTTAAAGAATTCGAACTTGGAATTCTTAACATATTTATTAAGCCACCTAACTATTATACTAACTTAATATTTTATTAATGGATTCTTTTTAAATTACCTTTTATTTATATAATTTTAACGTAAAGAATTTTAAAATAGATTCCTAAAATTTGAAAATTCTAGACGGATGCCTAAAATTTTCAATGAATGATCCGGCCGGATACTTATACTACATGATTCCCATAGTTTTATTAATGTCTTTCTAAGATAATTTTTGTGGATGAGTTCTAAGGTTGAACTGTTGGAGACTCGTAAAACTGAAATCTTCAAAATTGTAACCCCTTAAATTATTAATTAAGTGATTAGCTTTTAAAAGGAACAAAAAAGAGAGGCACAAAAACACACACAAAATATAATTTTAATTGCAATTATGTAATTAGAATAAATGACAGCTTCTATTATAAGAAAAAAAAAAGAGAGAGGATCTAGTGACCGAGAAAAGTCAAGAGGATCTAGTGAACGAGAAAAGTCAACAGTCAATCATAGTGGCTTTATATTATAAGTCAGAATTGGGGGTGGCGTATACAACTTCCATTATCATCTTTGGAAAGTTATATATAATAGCAGAATGATTGCAAGTTCTCTATCTCTCTCTGGTAAAGAAAATGGAAATATCAGTTACGTCTGTAATAGTTTCAGTAGCTCTAGTTGCTGTGTCATGGTGGGTATGGAGAACTTTAAAATGGGTTTGGTTCAAACCAAAGATGCTTGAGAGTTACCTCAGAAGACAAGGTCTTGTCGGAACTACTTACACGCCTCTTATAGGTGATTTAAAATGGAGTTTCAGCCTGTTGACTGAGGCAAAATCTAAACCCATCAAACTAACCGATGATATCACATCGCGTGTGGCCCCTCATTCCTTGCAAATGCTCAAGACTTACGGTATGTTTTCTTCTAGGCCTCTTGATTCCACATTGTTTAGCACTATTGATCTTTAAAAAAATGGTGTTGAAACAGGAAGGAGGTTCTTTACATGGCTTGGACCCATACCAACCATCACCATAATGGATCCAGAGCTTATCAAAGAAGTGTTTGACAAAGTTTATGATTTCCCGAACCAACCATCACCATAATGGATCCAGAGCTTATCAAAGAAGTGTTTGACAAAGTTTATGATTTCCCGAGGGCGACGTTTCCTTTGGTTAAATTATTAGCCCCTGGACTCGTTAGTTATGAAGGTGATAAATGGGCAAAACACCGAAGAATCATCAACCCGGCTTTCCACCTTGGGAAGATCAAAGGTTTGCAAGCTTTAAATATCTTCCATAGTTCATAATTAGGTTAGATTGTTTTATGTATGTTCAATTGGCTCTCAAGTCTGAACCAATATGTTCTATGTATAGAACATGGTACCTGTGTTCCAACAAAGCTGCAACAAGATTGTTGGCGAATGGGATAAGTTAGTATCTGACAATGGATCGTCTTGTGAGGTGGATGTTTGGCCTTGGCTTGTGAGTATGGCTGCAGATGTGATCTCTCGTACTGCTTTTGGCAGCAACTACGCAGAAGGACATAGGATATTTGAGCTCCAAACAGAACTAGCACAACTCATCATACAATCTATTAGAAAGGCTATCATTCCTGGATACCGGTAACAACAAAAAAAAACTCTGACTTCTTTGCTTTAGAACAAGGTGGTTTAGAGCTTGAGTAGAGCTGCAATATATAAGAGATTTTGAACGATGTTTTCCTATTCTCTTTGTTGTCTATTCGTGTGTAGTTATCTCCCTACAAAGAGTAATAGAAGAATCAAATCAGCAGCAAGAGAGATCCAAGTTATTCTAAGAGGGATTGTTGACAAAAGGTTTAAGGCAAGAGAAGCAGGGGAAGCACCAAGTGACACTTTGCTAGATATACTTCTTGAATCGAATTCGGGACAAATGAAAGGAAACGGAATGAGTACTGAGGATCTAATGGATGAGTGCAAGTTGTTCTATTTCGCTGGACAAGAGACTACAACAGTACTTCTAGCCTGGACAATGATTATGTTAAGCCAACACCAAGATTGGCAAGCTCGTGCACGAGAAGAAGTGAATCAAGTTTTTGGTGATAAAGAACCTGATACAGAAGGCTTGAACCAACTCAAAGTTGTAAGTACACCTAGCCAAAAACCTTCAAGTGACTTCAGTTCTTTTGTTGTATTGTAATGATTTCGGCTGAATGATTTTTCCCTCACAGATGACGATGATATTATATGAGGTCCTTAGGCTATATCCTCCTGTACCCCAGCTGACTCGAGTCACTCACAAAGAGATGAAATTAGGCGACATGACACTACCAAGTGACGTTCAGATTAATCTACCTATTTTGTTAGTCCATCGTGATCCCAAACTGTGGGGAAATGACGCAGCTGAGTTCAAGCCTGAAAGATTCAAAGACGGTCTCTCGAAGGCAACAAAAAACCAAGTCTCTTTCTTTCCATTTTCGTGGGGACCGAGGATCTGCATTGGCCAGAATTTTACGATGCTTGAGGCAAAAATGGCAATGGCAGTAATTCTAAAGAACTTCTCCTTTGAGATTTCTCCATCTTATGTTCATGCACCTGATGCAATCATCACCATTCACCCACAATTCGGTGCTCCTCTTATCTTGCATAAGCTCTAGTCCTATAAACTCTTGTGTTTGTTTTCAAATTAACTTTCCACACACACAATACTGAAATCTTTTACATGTTCTCTGAACTGAGAACTCGTATCTCTCACTTTACTACCTCTAGTGCAATGATTGTAATGGCTTATATGTGAACCTTTGGTTATATAATAAACCAGCGGATATAAATTAAATCAAGGAATTGACCAAGTATAATAAAGTCCATTAGCTCAGCAGTGAATGTGTATACGTTTGTTAATGCACATGGAGTTTCCTGGTCGGTCCATTAAACAAAACAAGTGACATAATAGGAAACATTTGTATATTGATTCTAGAATATTGTACCACGAACATGTCTATACTTTGTACTGAATTGTCCGATTCATTTTCTCATAAATTCTTTCAAATATTAATATAGTTATGTAATACAATGACTTATGAACCAGCCATTGTTATAAATACTGAAAATATGAGTTTACTATTGTAATGAATCAGCTTAGTCCATCACAATGAATGAACATAGTTGTCTTATAAAATCATTTTTAAAAACATAAATGAAATATGACATTTCAACTGTAATATTGAGATATTATTTATATTTTCAACAATAATATTTAAAATTATATAATTTTTCGAAAAGAAGAAAATGACGTAGCGTAAAGCAGGGGCTACATGTACCTAATGGTTTTAAAAATAATTTTGTTTGGGTTTTGAATAGACTTCATTTATATGTTACCGACATTTTTCGATCTCCATGTTATTCTCAACACTTCAAAAAAAAGTTGAAGAATCACAGGAAATAAAGATCTAACACTCGTGAATCATGGGGTTCACTTGATCTGGAAATTAAACACTTTATCACATATTACAAAGTTATCTTGGGCTACCAAATCAATTAATTAATTATTATAAAGATAGGTTATATGTGCTGAATCCTTAACTAACACTTACTTGTACCAACTGAATACGAATATCATTTAATTTAATATCTAATGTACTTACTTTTTCTCCACGTAATAAATTTATTATATAGTTTTTGTTTAGAATTATGAGTAAACAATGCAAATAAGAAGTAGCAATACTCAAAGACACTACACACCATTTACTTGCAATGAACGGACCAGACCGAGTTTTAGGGGGTTGTTGGTCAAAGGTAAGCGATGGCTTTTGTGTTGAGATGACACATTAACCAAAAACACTATTCTAAGCACTTCGATGGCTGATGTAGTGACGATCTATTCTTTTTCAATATCATTATTAATTTGTTATCATTAAATTTCGATAAGCTTATGAATCTTTTCAGTCTCTGTTTATTTTTAATTCGTTTTAGTTAAATGTTTATGACACTTGAACCTATTTTTTATTTTTAAAAGTTCAGATATTAGAAATTGTGCATAGGCATATCTAATTCAACCGTCGGCTGGTTGACTATGTATGATTTTGGTCAAGGTTTGGTTTGTTTTGGTTTTGGTTTTTGTGAAAAAAAAATAGAATTAAAATTCAATATTTGGTTTTAAACAAAATATAAATAAATAAATAGGAACGGAATATTTTATTTAAGTTAATTTAAAAGAGTTGCTAATTTGATATTAAATCATAATTTAATTTTTTAAAAATACTTAATAAAACTAAATTTCTTGAATATGTATTAATTTTGAATTACTATTATTTACTGATTATCACTAAATTACTAAAATTTAGTAAATTTCAAAGTAAAATTTCGTATTATTTACTGCTAATTATATTTCGTAAAATTTATTGGTTATCATATTGAAATTACTTACATTTAGTTGATATTAAAGTAAAATTAAAATTTACTGCTAATTATATTCAAATTAATATTATTTACTTGACTCTCAAATTAGAATTAATAAAATTTACTGAAATTGAGACTATATATCAGAACAATTTTTATTATTTTTTCTGTTAAACAGAACAATTAATTGAATATATGGGGCGCCGTCAGGGCGATTTTTTAGGGTTCTTCACAAGTCTTCGGATCTAGCGTTGTCAGTTCTCAGTTTTGATCGATAACGGTATCAGTTTATCGTTTCTTGTTTCTCGTTTCTTTGTCCTTATTCTTTGTCTTATCTTTTCCTCTTTTGTGCTTTTCTCCTTTTTTCACCCTCTTCCGCTTCCTTTTCTCTTCTCCATTTTTTCCACTTTTGTTCCCCTCTCCTAAAACACTTTCGGAAATTTCCTCTTTATGCTATTCTAAGTTTGGTCTTTAAAATCTCCCTGGTCCATCTCCAATTTTCGTATTGCTTGGTAATTTCTTTCTTGGAATAACCTTGAGCAATAGCGAGATTTAGAGATGAAGATATAATGAAAAGGTTACGTGAATCAGAAGCAATAAACATGGAGGATGCGATATTGCTTTCTGATGATGAAGAAGAGCCAAAGCTAATTGAGGAAAACAAGCTAAGTATGATTGTCAGACTACTGAACCCATTGAGCATCGCTTTAGAAGATCTAGTGAAGGCTTTTCCGCGATTATTGAAACTGGAAACAGAAATCCATGGAAGAGTGGTTGGAAAGGATAGAGTACAGTTCTTTTTCCCAAATAAGAGCTTTTGAACAATACGCTACTCCTCAGACCATGGTATGTCAATAACTGGCTAGTTACAACGGATAAATGGTCTCCCACACCCGATGAACATTATTTACAGAGAATCCCAGTCTGGGTAAAGATTCAAGGACTCCCACCTCATAAAGTTTCAGACGGTGTGGTCAGACAAGTGGAAAGAACCATCGGATATATGGATCCTAACAACAAAGAAGCTGTGCAACTACATGTCAAAAATTCCAATTCAATTGAACATGTACGTGCGCAAATATGGTTATCGGTGGACAAACCTATCGTATTTCAAAAGCCTTTCAAGTTTAAGTCGGGTGAATCCATTGTACTGAATCTCTCCTATGATAAACTTAAGAGAATTTGCTATTTTTGCAAATGCCTAACTCACGATCAGTACCATTGCCCAGCAAAGAAAGCATCCAACATGGCTAGAAACTCGGAACAGAATGGGGAAGCACCTAGTTTGGATGAACAAAAACAGAGTGCTAAATCAGCACACCAAACAGAGCACAACCGAGACAACCAAGGCATCCCAAAAAAACCATGAGGTAGACCTAAAAAAAAACAAGCTGGAAATTCAATGGCTCCACTCTCTACAGTCTTTAATCGACTACAAGGAAATGTGTCTAATAAGGCTTGGAGACAAAAAGAGAAAAACATCGGGTCATCTTCTGCACTGCAGAGTGCACAGGCTAATGAGGTCCCTCAAGGTTTATAACAAGAAGGGTTTACTCTTTCATCGGGGAAGAAGATATTGTCTCCTAACTCGGGTTTCCTTTCATTCGGGAATAAAGTGGAATCGCCAAATCTGTTTCCAGTGGATAAAGTTCTGGCTTCCGGTAGAGTTCTCGGAGACAATAAAATGGAAGCCTCCTCATCCTTTCGTTTTACATTCCAGCTCTCAGAACATACCAGGTGTAACACCCGAGACTTTCAGTGAATTTGTTATCGACAAAATTTCTCGACGATAAAGACGCGCG
>CM071716.1:59031778-59042667 GCA_036630335.1 Physaria fendleri | reverse complement strand
TGGCACAACTAGTGGCTGCTTCTCTGACTATTCTAATCCTTGATGAAAGTTTCTAAATTAACAACCTTTTTCCTCTGTTCACAAACACAAAACTCAACTACTTACTTCCTACTTCCACTTTTATCTTCTGCTTCTACCATCTTCATCATCGGAAGTCGGAACTAATCTCTGAAACTGTAGTTTCCCACAAAAGGATTCGACCATCAAAGATTCAAAGTGATCATCACAAACTTACACCTCTATAAACTCCTCTACAACATCAAGGAAAATAATCTGTTAATCCTTGAAGCAAACTTTCAACATTTCCCTGAAGCAAACATTCAACACTTCAAAGAGGAGATAGGACCAATAAACAAGAACATATAAGGCAAGAGACTTGTACTGAGAGTTGTGCTTTTTTAATTACTTACCCTTTAACTGCAAGTAGGTTGTGGATAGCTAAAGAAACACTCTTAACACTTTCGAACTTACCCTTTAACTGGAAGCAGGTTGTGAGGATCCAAAAAATATAACTGCAAGAATCCAACAATTCACCCGGTTGTTGAGAACTAATGTTCGAGCTTCCACCTTTCAAATATTGTGTAATCGCTGCTCAGACATATCATTGCTCAGCTGTCTCATTGAGAAGCCTGCACTTTCAAATATTGTGTAATCGCTGCTCAGACATATCATTGCTCAGCTGTCTCATTGAGAAGCCTGCACCTCTTCCTGTCAAGTTTGACTGTTTCAAGTCGTCTACAATTCAGAAGGTGAAACAGTCGCAGTAAAAACTTCTGAAACTCATCATGAAAACCAAAACTCCAGTTAAAACTCTACTTGCGTTAGGTGAAACAATCGCAGTAAAAACTTCTGAAACTCATCATGAAAACCAAAACTCCAGTTAAAACTCTACTTGCGTTTTAAATTTTGTTAAGTTTGAAGTCATTTTAGCAACCAATTGAAAATTGACCTTTGTTTTAGCGTGCTAAAGAAATTTCGCTATAAGGGTTATATAATCTGGCTGTTAAACAGGCAATCACATTAGGAATAAGGATTGAACAAACATAAACTTAGATAGTACCAAAAGCCAGGTTAATCAAGATAACTTGATACAAAATACAAAAACACATGAAATCTTAAAACTATATCAATAGAAACCATTTAAGATTATTTGAAAACATTATAGTTTGATACGCAGATGTTCAGAAAACTGAAAAATAGAGAAATAAAGTCTGAAATAGTAGTACAATGTTTTTTAGAAGTTGTAAAGAGAGTTGGGGTAAAAAAGAAAAACAAGTAGATGAAAACTAAAACTCCTTAAAAGGTTTTATGAGTGTGGCCTTAGGAGCGACCAAAGTAAAAAGTAGATGAAAACTAAAACTCCTTAAAAGGTTTTATGAGTGTGGCCTTAGGAGCGACCAAAGTAAAGAGTAACATTTCATAAAGACTCCATTTGCATCATCTCCTTACAAACTTGAGAAGAATCAAACACTGATTTTGGATATCTGCACAACGAGTTTAAGAAAATAAGAGAAGCAACAAACTGTAACAACCATTGCAAAATCCCCAAAACTCGAAAGCAATCCAAAACAATTTGGTAGGGGACAGAAAGTTAGTTGCAGATAAAACTATGTACTGAAGATATACAAGTAACAAGTACAGCGAGGAAACTTACTGATCTACCTGAGAGGATACATGTTACATTTACTGACCCATGTACGGAGTACCATATGACCCTACACCATATTTCCCTCTGCCTGTATTGCCCTGACCAGGTCGCGGAGTCTGATAGCCACCTTGTAACCCAGGTGGTGTACCGTATCCAGGCATTGTCCCCGGTGTTCCATAACCAGTTGGCATTACAGCTCCACTCCCTGGGTTTACGCCTGTAGGTGTCCCCAACGAACCCAACAAAGCCTGTCCAATTGCAGGATTATAAGCCAAACCAGCTCCCTGAGATGCCAGTATAGCTGTCAATGCCTGTCCAATCGCAGGGTTTAGCATCTGCGATGCTGGGCCACCCACATCAGCTTGGTTACCAGCCATGAAATGTCCTTGACCTCCAGCATTACCGTAACCACTGTTATCATTTCTTTGGAACCGAGGATTGTTTTGGCTATGTGGGTTATGGTGATGTTGCTGCTTTCCTACTTTGGGACCATCAATAGCTGCTATGTGGGTTATGGTGATGTTGCTGCTTTCCTACTTTGGGACCATCAATAGCTTTCTGGCAATGCAAAACGACTCCTTCAAAAGTCTTGTGTGGCTCCTCCAACGCCTTCTTGGCACTTTCAGCCGACTTATAAACAAAGAGGCAAAAACCTTTAGGTCTCCCAGTAAACTTATCAAGACCCAAAGGACCTTCTTCAATCTCTCCAAACTTTGAGAAAAATGCAAGCAATTTCTGTGGATCAATCTCTGCTCCAACATTACTAACATATATCTTCTTCTGTGTATGCTCCGAGTTCGAAAACTGAGCAGGCGCTGAGACAGTACTAACATATATCTTCTTCTGTGTATGCTCCGAGTTCGAAAACTGAGCAGGCGCTGAGACAGTAGCAGCACCAGCAACAGGGGCACCTCCAAAGACTGGTCCTTTAGAAGCTAATTGACATGCAGTCATACGATTACCAATCTTCTTGGGCACCTCCAAAGACTGGTCCTTTAGAAGCTAATTGACATGCAGTCATACGATTACCAATCTTCTTTTGAGGCTGCTTAAGTGCGTTACGAGCACCTGACCTAGACTTGAACAGAATAAACCCATACCCTTTTGATTTCCCTGAGATTTTATCAAATACAGCTTTACAATCTTCGATTTGTCCATACTGCTTGAAAGCTTCGATAAGTGTCTCGGTTTTTGTATCCCATCCAAGACCATGCACAAAGATCTTCCGATGAACAGGATCTTCATCAGCTACTTCCCGGATTCGATTCGCTACATTAACATCCTTCTCCGCCGCTTCTTTAAGAAGATTCAAAAGCTGTTCCTTCGAAAAAGGTTCTAATAGATCTGAAATCGGCTCATCATCATTTCCATCTTCTTGATTCCCAGATCCAGATGTCGCCGGTGCCTCTGTACGATTATCCAACTTCTGATTGTCATCACTATCATCATCATCATCATCATCATCTTCTTCTTCTTCTTCTTCGGGATCTTCTTCTGGATCTTCCTCTACTTCCTCGTGAACAGATTCTTCAGCGTCTGGTTCTTTTTTGATTTCGAGCTTCTGATCCTCCTCTGTCTGTTTCTGCTTCTGCTTCTGCGACGATTCTGCCCTTCTTCGGGATCTTCTTCTGGATCTTCCTCTACTTCCTCGTGAACAGATTCTTCAGCGTCTGGTTCTTTTTTGATTTCGAGCTTCTGATCCTCCTCTGTCTGTTTCTGCTTCTGCTTCTGCGACGATTCTGCCACGTCGCTAGATGGTGTTTCGAGCTTTCTCTTCTTAGCCATGCCGGAAAATTCAAAGACTTTAAAGATCCAAGCTCTTTCGGAACTCTAGGGTTTCTTTGGTTTCTCCTAAATGCTGATATTTCCTCTTATCTAAGAACACGACACCTCTAGGGTTTCTTTGGTTTCTCCTAAATGCTGATATTTCCTCTTATCTAAGAACACGACACCTCAGCTTATGGCTATGGCATATCAACCTCTCTACTCAATCACACATTTATCTCTGAATATGTAAGGCCCATGGGCCTTTGAAGACCCAGTAAAAGAGGGGAACTAAAACTAGAAGTAGAACCATGGTACATCTGAAGAAACTACTCAAGAACTAACATGGTAGAGCATGATGAATTTGAAGCTTTCTTACAAATGCTGAAAAGTACAAAAGCTTTTTCATATGGATCTGTCAGAAACATGATTGTTTAAGTGTACTCCAGACCAAGGGCTCCGAAATGAACTTTGAGACCAAGGAGCCTGTGACCATCTAGTTGAAACTGATGGTTTTGTAGCATCAGGTTGGAGAGCAATATCGACATTGGTGTAGTCATGTGGAAGAGGTAGTTGTTGTTGACTCAAGGTGAAACTGTTTGGTTGCTCAAAGGCATATCCATGGACGTTCGGATCCTTATCAAACAATGGAAAAGACGAGAGCGAGCAACATGGATTCAGGATCGTGGGAGGAGATGCTGAATCAGGAACAAGCTCTGTTCTGGATCGAGAAGATAAGCTGACATGTGGTTCATTAAACAAAGGAAAAGGATACTTTGAAGTATCATGTAGCAGAACTTGGTTCCTATTCTCTTCCAATGTTGTTGTCCTTTGCCATTGTAAGCCCTGGTAAGTATGGCTCCCGAGATAGGAATAATCTGGAGCTATGATCCTTTCGCCTGTTCTAACCATGCCTGAGTAACTTGTGCCGACAGAATCATTACCCATCAGCCGCATTGTAGCTTGTTTGTTATGTAAACACAAACCATCAGGTTTTACGATCACATTTCTGTTATTTAGGTTCTGATTCAGACCATTCTGCTTCGACATGTTGATTGTGCTACTCCTCTGATTGACTACAGAAAACGGAGAATGTACAGTGTCACCGCACTCTCCATCATTAGTATATGTGAAATGTGCTTTCTCTGTAAAGGTCTCATCAAGACCTAGCCTAGCAGGAAAGTACTTCTGCCGTTTCTCAGTAAGAGCTTTCTCTGTAAAGGTCTCATCAAGACCTAGCCTAGCAGGAAAGTACTTCTGCCGTTTCTCAGTAAGTGCTGGCTCAGTTGAATGCTTATTTTCACTTGAACCAGAACATAAACCTGACAGATCAAGACTCCTACAACTATAACCCTCTCCAGTTGCATCAACTAGGCCACCCTGTAGATTCAGAGGGTACCCTAAGACCGACTCTCCCACATGCCTATGTCTATATGAAACTGTTTTGTCCATCCTTTTGTCTAGAAGTGGATCAATAGGTGATTGGTACAACCATGTCCCGCAACGTATATCAGCTAATGCAGGTTGAGAAAAAGAAGAACCACTTCTGTATGGACTCTCACTACAGGTAGAGATGAGAGATTGAATAGGTTGAGCTAAATGTCCCTTTCTCTCCAAACCCAATACATCGTTTACTCTTCCCTGTGACTGATCATTATCGGAAGAGAGACTCAACCTATTTAGTTCCAAGCAGCAGAGTTCTATAGAAGCAACATGAGAAAGATTCCCACTTTGATACCTCTCGAACTGAGGAGCATGATCAGGACTCTTCACTAAACAAACGTTTCGCTTTTCCTTCAAAGTTAAAGGAATCTGAAACTCAGAACCATGAACTTTACTTACTGATCCAGCCATCTTACTGCTAAGAGACATTACATCAGAGCTGTCTTGATTCCAAAGACAATAATTCTCACAGTCCACTTTCTCTTGAGCTTGTTCTTTGCATTTACTTGGAGAATTTAATCTTCTTCTGAACCACATGATCTTTTGTCCTCTTCCTCTTTGAACCGATTAACACGTCGGAATCGTCTTCATTGCCCGATAACTGAAACTTCGGCGCTGTCTCTGCACAGATTTCAACGATGGAAAGCTTCTTACGCGGCTTCGACTTCCGACAAATATTCGGATTCGAATCATGATCAACAGCTTCCAGAGATTTCGTTAGCAGAGAGGCTAACTCATGCGACCACCAACGAAACTTAGCGACAGAAAGCGGAGGAAGAATCGATTGAATAAGATCTTCAGTAAACTCTCCGGCGAAAGGCCAACATTTCCGAATATCAACAGTCCTCATATGACTAGTGTACTCTCTGGACGATTCGCCATATCAAAACAAAAAAAATTCAAAAAATCACAACTCAAAGTTTTTCAAACAAAAATCAAAACTAAGAACAGTCACCTGATTGAAAAGCCTTCATTATCAAACTCCATGGATCATACAGAAAGAGACGAATCAGTGTCTGTATTGAGAAGAGACACGACGAAAGAAAGATGAAAATAGAGGTTTTAGAGTTTCCCGCTTAAGAAGAATGTCTCTGTTCTCTCTAATGGCAGTTTTTTAATGACTGAATTTTAAAATATTAATTCTGATTTAGATGTGAAAGCGATAGATGAGACGGTTAACAGAACCAAAGCGTAGACTAGAGTCGTGGCAGGCTTGAGTTATCTTAGTCAGACCGTTCAGTCTTAACCATTATGGCTCTCGCGGTTAACTAGACGCATTGAAAACCGATAAAAAAAATGCGTTAATTATGAAAGTAATAAATAAAATAAAATATTGGACGGTTTAGATTCATCATAATTAACAAGATCGGATGGTTTTGAAGTAGCTCAGATCGAAGTATGTAAGCCCACTCGCCGATTTTCTTCACGCGCATTGAACACGAAGAGAGAGGGGAATACGGTAGTAGAATCCATCCAGTTGAGTGGTTAGGGCTGACCCCAAATTAGAAACCTTTTTTTTTCTGGTTTCTGATTTTGTTTTCCGGATCCAAAAATTATGGGCGCGAATTCGCTTCCGAAGGATGCAACTCTCGATCTAGATGAGCAGATCGAGGCTTCCGAAGGATGCAACTCTCGATCTAGATGAGCAGATCGAGCAGCTCATTCAGTGCAAGCCTCTCTCGGAGCAACAGGTGCCAGATTACAGCTTTTCTATTTCGTTTTTCTATGTTAAAAATCGGATATGTAGTTTTTAGTTCTTGAGGTGAACCTGGACCTTTTTCGATGATTGGGTTTCATATTTTGAAAGGAATCAAAAGGTGAACGTGTTATTGTCCAATCTGATATCTGATTTGTTGAGGAGATTTTCTGGAATATGTAGTGCTCTAGCTATGTGTATAATATTACTCTTGTTCATTTTCACGTTTCATAGGATTCAGAATAGGCAAATATCTCGCATTACTGTTAGTCCAATATTTTTTAGGAAGTTAAAGAGGGGAAAGATGAATTTATCATGGGCAATTTTGTATCATTTGCTTTAGGTTAGAGCATTATGCGAGAAAGCTAAAGAAATCTTGATGGATGAGAGCAACGTACAGGTTAGTTCTTGATCTTTCATCTTTTGGCTATTATAATTCCTATCTGATAGATTCTGTAACCAATCTTCATTTAAGGAAACATTCAATTTGAAAAGTAGAATTAATATTCATTATTTTCCTGTATGCAGCCTGTTAAAAGTCCTGTGACAATCTGCGGTGATATTCATGGGCAGTTTCATGATCTTGCAGAGCTTTTTCGTATTGGCGGAAAGGTGAAAGCTATAATACTTGCTTGAGATGCTCAATGGACACAAAGATGAAAGTCTTGTTTTTTATTCAGCGTCCATCTTTTTAGCAATTATTAGTTCAGGCTGGGGAATTCAAAGTCTGAGTGGATGCTCACTGAATAGTCAGAATAAATTGGAGCCTTTTCGCAAGGGTTATATTTGAAAGTGGTGCTTAAGTTTCGTTTCTGGTTCAAAATTTTAGTTTTCCTGTATGCAGCCTGTTAAAAGTCCTGTGACAATCTGCGGTGATATTCATGGGCAGTTTCATGATCTTGCAGAGCTTTTTCGTATTGGCGGAAAGGTGAAAGCTATAATACTTGCTTGAGATGCTCAATGGACACAAAGATGAAAGTCTTGTTTTTTATTCAGCGTCCATCTTTTTAGCAATTATTAGTTCAGGCTGGGGAATTCAAAGTCTGAGTGGATGCTCACTGAATAGTCAGAATAAATTGGAGCCTTTTCGCAAGGGTTATATTTGAAAGTGGTGCTTAAGTTTCGTTTCTGGTTCAAAATTTTAGTTGTCCATCTACCACCAGCTTTTACAAAACCTGATGAATGTTCAACTTACACTCTTTTGCAGTGCCCTGATACCAACTATCTGTTTATGGGAGACTATGTTGATCGTGGATACTATTCTGTCGAAACTGTTACGGTACCAAGTTTATATGTTTATGGGAGACTATGTTGATCGTGGATACTATTCTGTCGAAACTGTTACGGTACCAAGTTTATACCATCTTGCACACTTTTTTTTTCGTAATAATATCCTGATTTCCAAGTAAATATATCTCCTGTCTTGTTATATTGTTAAATCAGATATACCTACACTGGATGTTATCTCTTTTTGCTGTTTATATATGTTTGTTTGATTTACCATTCTCATACGCTTTCTTTCTTTTAAAATCCGTTTGCAGCTGTTAGTTGGTTTGAAAGTACGGTATCCACAGCGAATCACAATTCTGAGAGGAAACCATGAGAGTCGTCAGGTACAATAACTTTTTTTTCCCTTTGTTTCTCTATTTGTACGTTCACCTACTGAAGTATACAGTATCGAGTCTATTGACATTTAGTTTGTTATCTGTCATTATAATCTTAGATGAGACCCTTTTATAATTACATTGTATTAATTGATGTCTATACTATATGCCTTTATAAGTCAATTAAGATTGTACTATAATTTTTTGCTGCAACTTTCTGTCCTCCAAGTTTTCATATAAATCATGGTTTAATACAGTTTTTGTTTGCTCTGGCAGATTACTCAGGTTTATGGATTTTATGATGAATGTCTACGAAAGTGAGTCTCCTGGCAAACACCCTTGTGTTGTATAAGCTGCTAATTCGCTTTGCTCATGTCATGAGACAACTTTGTTCATGTCTTATTGTTGATGTTGCTGCTGCTCGTTTTTGTTGATGGAGAAAATCAAATTTCTTTCTTTTTTTTTTGTTCTTTCAAGTCCTGGCTAGTTTGTATCGGTATTCTGGATTAATATTGCTTCTTTAATTCGACTGTTTTCATGGTGTTTTCTGGTTATATCCTTTGCAATTTGCTTAACAGAGCTTTCTTGTACTTGCAGGTATGGCAATGCAAATGTTTGGAAAATATTCACGGACCTCTTTGATTATTTCCCACTTACAGCCTTGGTTAGTTCTTAGTACATAGGGTTAACCGTTCTTTCCATTTTATGAATTTGAGACTCACAGAAGTTCAGCCTGTTATCTTAATCCTATATTATATTTATATATGGTCAATTGTCTGTTTTGGCGCTATCAATATTCAATGCATGTCATACATTTCAAAGATCTCAGATGCATTCTTGTGTGTGTGTTAGCTTATTTGTTTGGCAAGTTTGACTTCAGTTTGAGGTGGTTTGTACTTTGATATGCTGTGAATGACAAAAGAAATTGCATTTGCTACTTATACTTATAGAGGATAGAGTGAAAGATCTTAAATATAACTTGTCTGATTGAACTGATGGGTTTTTAAAGATTTAGTTCTGAAGAGTAACAAGGGTGTTCATATTGTGTCTTATATCCTTGTTTGTAGGTGGAATCGGAAATATTTTGTCTTCACGGTGGATTGTCTCCTTCTATTGAGACCCTTGACAACATTAGGAACTTTGATCGAGTTCAAGAAGTTCCCCATGAAGGTCCTATGTGTGACTTATTATGGTCTGATCCTGATGATAGATGCGGCTGGGGAATATCTCCTCGTGGTGCTGGATATACATTTGGACAGGTATTGTATTACGATGCATCAGTTTCAGAAGCTGTTCTGAATATCCCAAATAAATGTGTAATTGACTTTCGTTTTTGTTTCCATAGGACATTTCCGAACAATTCAATCACACTAACAGCTTAAAGCTGATCGCCCGAGAATTCAATCACACTAACAGCTTAAAGCTGATCGCCCGAGCGCATCAGCTTGTTATGGATGGATTCAACTGGGCACATGTAATGCTATCAAACTCCTCTTCCCTGCGTAGATTAGCAAAACCTAAGATTCTTAGCTCACTATGTAATAACTATATTCCCATTGACAGGAGCAAAAGGTGGTTACTATATTCAGTGCACCAAACTATTGTTACCGCTGTGGAAACATGGCATCGATTCTCGAGGTCGATGACTGCAGGAACCACACTTTCATTCAGGTCTTTGTTCAAAACTGGTCAATCTAACTTGTTTTCTGGAGAAGGAAATCTAACAGTTTCTTTATCGTGAAACAGTTTGAACCAGCACCGAGAAGAGGAGAGCCTGATGTAACCCGAAGGACACCCGACTACTTCCTATGAAGACACTGAGATCCTCATAGAAGCTGCAAAGTCCGGTTGATGGTTTTTGAAGATCTCTGCGCTTATTTCATTTGGCTCAACGCATTTGCGTTCCAGGTTACTTCTCTTTACCATCTCCCTTAGAAAACTGTAATATAGGCAAAGAGGTCCCGCTGCACTGTAAAAACCTTTCAAGATTATGTGTTTAGCTGAAACTTATTTGGCTCCCTTACATCGGAATATCACTGTAAAAACCTTTCAAGATTATGTGTTTAGCTGAAACTTATTTGGCTCCCTTACATCGGAATATGTTTTCTTGTGAAGATACTGTTTCAATTTTTTTCAAAGTAATTCTTCCCTTTCAGAGATAGATGCATTTGAGCTGCCAGTAGAAGATGCATTTAGTAGCGACTCAGACTAAGTTAAAAAGAGATACATGTCTTTAAGGGTAACATAGAGACACCATAACACGTTCATATCACTCAATAACTTAGTCTTCTCGTAGGTTACTAAGTA
Source organism: Physaria fendleri (assembly GCA_036630335.1). NCBI lineage: Eukaryota > Viridiplantae > Streptophyta > Magnoliopsida > Brassicales > Brassicaceae > Physaria > Physaria fendleri. The sequence continues at coordinate 59,032,205 of CM071716.1, read as the reverse complement.
CACATGACAAGCTAACCTTTGTATCTATCGGTTTATAATATGGGATATTGTTCTTGGTTCTATGTATGGATAAACTGACAAAGGCTAGTCCACAATATAAGCCCTAAGCAAAGCGTGTCTTTTTGCGTAATTTGCCTACAACATGAGCAAAATCAAAACCCTTTCGAAAATGGATTCTGATGATGCTTGTTATGAGACCATAGCTCTTCTTTCTGCAAAAGTTGAGTTTTGAAAGGCAACCCCAAATCTGAGACCAAAGACCTAGTGATTAGATCACTACAAAGTTTAGAAACTGAGAAGAATGGTAGGGGCTGCGCGAACGCAAACCCCCGCTGCCACAAATAATGACGTAGGCTTAGAAACTGAGAAGAATGGTAGGGGCTGCGCGAACGCAAACCCCCGCTGCCACAAATAATGACGTAGGCTC
>CM071716.1:59017528-59031476 GCA_036630335.1 Physaria fendleri | reverse complement strand
TCATCATATATATAATAATGTTTTTAAAATATGTAGTTTTATTATAAATATTTTACTCCCACGAAAAATCATATATATAATAATGTTTTTAAAATATGTAGTTTTATTATAAATATTTTACTCCCACGAAAAATAGTTTAAACAAGTAATTTTCTTGTAAAGTGAAAAGCTTATGATGATGTCGTGCGTGCTTCAGGAAAAAAAAATTGATAAACGATTTTATAACAAATTTTTTTTTGTAAATTATAAAATTATGTTGACTTACTTGACTAATATATTAATTATTTTGTATTAGTTAGTGTATTAATTGATTAATATAAAATCAATTAGATTTTAGAATTAATTTAATTATAAAAGAAATATATTATTTTTATAATATCGCTAATTGAAAATAAATTAGTATTTAAGTTCAAATAATTTTATGTTTTCAAAAATATATATACTCTAATATTTATATATATAATATGCGTTATTTAACTATTATTAATGTTAAAATAGCATATTAAATATTTATTTATTTATTTTTTTAAAACGGTTACGGTTACAATAATATGCGTTATTTAACTATTATTAATGTTAAAATAGCATATTAAATATTTATTTATTTATTTTTTTAAAACGGTTACGGTTACAATTTTACGGTTTTAAGCGTACGGTTAAACATTATTTTTATACGGTTACGGTTAATTAACGGTTACAGTTAATAACATCTGTAACCGTTAACCGTGAAAATTTTACGGTTACGATTACGGTATTAACCATTTTATACGGTTACGGTTAAAAATGAAACGGTTACGGTCCGAAAATACGGTTACGGTTGGGTTTTGGTCATGTCTATGTCTAGATTAGAGGATTTAGGTTTAGGTTTAGACGGATTAATCGAGAGAAGGCAACGATTTTGACTGGGTTGTGGAGCGGTGATACATCGAGGAGAGATTTTGGAGGAAGAATTCGAGGCAAAACAAAGAAGATAAAAGGCCAGGAGAGGGGATATTTGCGTGTTTGAGAGGGATGAAGGGTACACGTTTTTACTAGAGAGGATTTTAGATGCAATTGTAGGGAAATCATTAGAGGGGAAAATAGAGAGAGAAAGAGAGCCATGATCGTACCTTATTTAAGATTATAGATTGCGTTTATGACTTGTAGCATATAACACAACTTAGAAGAAACGGAGTAAAATAAAGAATATTGTTAGCGTAATCCGCAAGTAATATGTCTGACTCTGGAATTTTTTTATTTTTGGTCATGTCTAATGTCTATGGATATTCAACTATATTCAATAATACCCTGAGGATATTCGCGGAGCCAAATAAAAATACATGTAGGATGATTTGAATTCGTCTCCACCCCTCAACTAGTAAGATTGTTTAAAATAAAAATGACGTTTCATTGTTACTTGTTAGATTACATATGAGTGGGGATCATTCACAACGATAATAATAATGTTAACTTAATTCCCTTTGATTCAACTACTAATATTTCACATAGTAATACGAAAACATGGTTTGGCTTCTTCATTGAGTCTCTTCTGTCAATTAGAGTTTGTACCGAAAAGTCTTCCTTGAACTCTTACAACTTTCCTTCTCTTTTCCATGAGTTCCTTAGACTACCTTTAAAGTTTCTTCAAACTTCTTTCTAATCGTGTTTATTCTTAGTTGCGAGCTATTGCTCTTTATGATTGTGACTTTTTCCGAGAAAAACTTTTGTTTTCCTTAGCCTAATGTTTTCTTCATCTTCTTCTTCTTCCTCCTCCTCCTCCTTCCGAAATTGGGTATACGATGTTTTCCCGAGTTTCAGTGGGGAAGACGTCCGCGTAAATTTTCTCAGCCACTTTCTAAAAGAACTTGATCGGAAATTAATCATTGCTTTCAAAGATAATGAGATTGAGAAAAGCCAGTCGCTCAGTCCCGTGCTTAAACAAGCTATTAGAACTTCGAAGATCGCAGTGGTCGTGTTTTCGGAAAAGTACCCATCTTCCAGCTGGTGCCTCGATGAGGTGCTAGAGATCGTGAAATGCAAGGAAGAATTAGGTCTACTTGTTATACCGATTTTTTATGGTTTGGATCCATCTCATGTTAGGAAACAAACCGGAAAATTTGGAGAAATTTTTGCTAAGACTTGTCTGAACAAAACAGAGATTGAAACAAAACTTTGGCAGCAATCGTTGACCAGTATAGCAAATGTCGTCGGGTTTCATTCTAAAAACTGGTAACAACTTTCTACCGTTAATTTATGAAAATTTTCTTAACTCTGTTGTTTCGTTTGTGTGTGTGAAATTAGTTACCATTTATGTTGTAGGCCTAACGAAGCAGAAATGATTGAAACAATTGTCAATGATGTCTTGGATAAACTAAACTTAAATCCATCTAAGGATCTGGAGGACTTGGTCGGAATGGACGCTCATATTGCAAAGATGATTGAATTATTGCATATGGAATCTGAGGAAGTGAGGATGGTTGGAATTTGGGGGTCCTCAGGTATTGGCAAGACTTCCATTGCAAGGGTTTTATACAATCGACTATCTCGTCAGTTCCAAGGTAGTGTTTTCATAGACAGAGGATTTCTATCTCAGAGTATGGAAATATACAGATCTGCCAACCAAGACGATTATAACATGAAGTTGCATTTGCTAAGAAGGTTCTTGTCTAAAATTTTAAACAAAAAAGATATAAGGATAGATTCTCTAGGAGTTGTTGAAGACTGGCTAAAACACCACAAAGTTCTTATCTTTATTGACGATGTGGATGACCAAGTGGTGCTAGATACTTTGGTCGATCAAACTCAATGGTTTGGAAGTGGGAGCAGAATCATTGTGATTACAAAAGATAAACATTTCTTAAGGGCACATGGGATTGATCATATTTATGAGGTCTGCCTCCCATCTACGGATCTTGCTATTGAGATGTTCTGTAGATATGCTTTTAAGCAAAAATTTCCACCAAATGGGTTGATGGAACTTGCTACTGAAGTTGTATTGTATGCTGGTAATCTTCCTTTGGGACTTAAGGTTTTGGGCTCCTATTTAAAGGGCAGAGACAAAGAAGATCTTATGGATATGTTGCCAGGACTTCGAGATGGTTTGGATGGAAAATTTGAGAAGACGCTAAGAGTATGTTACGATGGATTAAATAACAAAAAAGATAAAGCAATATTTCGTCATGTTGCATGTCTATTCAATGGCGAAAAAGAAAATAACATCAAGCTGCTACTTGCAGATAGCGGACTGAATGTTAATATCGGGTTAAAAAATCTTGTTGATAAATCTCTCATACATATAAGGAATGGAATTGTTGAGATGCACTCTTTGCTACAAGATATGGGTAAAGAAATTGTACGCGAACAGTCCAATGAACCGGGAGAAAGAGAATTCCTTATGGACTCGAAGGATATATGTGAATTGCTAGAAGATAACACTGTAAGTTTTGTTGTCTTCTTTTGTATAAATCTCATTCTACATATTAGCTATGTTATTTGAGAAATTAAAACATAAATTTTAATATCAGGGTACCAAAAAGGTTCTAGGTATATCATTAGATATAGATGAGATTGATGAACTGCGTATACATGAGAGCGCCTTCAAAGGAATGTGTAATCTTCTATTCCTAAAAATTTACACTAAGGAGTGGTACCCCGAGAAAGAGATGAGATGGCACATACCAGAAGGCTTTGACGATTTACCTAATAAACTAAGATTATTGAGGTTGGACACATATCCAAGAAGGTGTATGCCTTCTAATTTTTGTCCTCAAAATCTAGTTAGGCTTAAAATGCAGGGGAGCAAACTTGAGAGGTTATGGGAAGGAGTTCAAGTAAGTATGTTCTTAGAAAAAAATAATATTCATTTTACTTCTTTAATGATATTATTCATTTCAAGTGATCTGTGTTTACTTTACTGATACTTCAGACACTTAGAGGGCTCAAGGAAATAGATTTGAAAAAATCTTTATACTTAAAAGAAATCCCAAATCTTTCACTGGCCACCAATCTTGAGAAACTTGATCTTAGTGATTGCTCAAGACTAGCAGAACTTCCTTACTCTATTAGATATCTCGATAAGCTGGAGGAGTTAAGCATGTCGGGATGTAGTAGTCTGGAGACTCTACCCAATGGAATCAATCTTCGATCTCTTGTTAATCTTGAGCTCATAGAATGCTCACGGTTAAAAGTTTTTCCTGATATCTCAACCAACATCAAAACGCTATATCTTGGGGACCCATGTATTGAAGAACTTCCCTCTAATTTGCGTTTAGAGAATCTTCTTGTCCTTGGCATGGGGATTCAGAAATTTTGGGAAAGAGCGCAGGTATCTTGAGAAATTTGTAAACCGACAAGTTATCTTTTGCCCTTTCATTAACATTTCTATTATAATTATTTGTTTTTGATGCAGCCGCTTACACCTCTCATGACCATGTTGCCTCACTCTTTGAAGTGGTTGTTTCTGTCAAATATCCCAACTTTGGTGGAGCTTCCTTCCTCTATCCAGTGTTTTACAAAGCTTGAGGATTTGGAAATTGTAGATTGCATAAATCTTGAGACTCTTCCCCCCATAATCAACTTTCAATATCTTCGTTTCCTTGATTTCAGTGGATGCTCACGTTTGAAGACATTTCCTCATATCTCAACCAACATTAAGAAACTACATCTAGCACGAACAGGGATAGAGGAGATCCCTTCGTGGATAGACAAGTTCACAAAGCTCAGAGATATAAATATGGAGAAGTGCAATAATCTAGTACGTGTATCCCTAAACATTTACAAACTGAAAGGTATTACAGCTAACTTTTCAGACTGTGGATCATTGTCTGAATCTAGTTGGAATGGTAGTCAAAGTCAAGTGGCAATGGCAAAAGACAGTGTTTACTCTAAGGTTCCAGTCCTTGACGAATCTTTCTATTCTCATCGCCAAAAACGGTTGTTCAATTTCTGGTTCGTCAACTTGGATCCAGAAGATATCCTTAACAACCGAGCAATTATTTGTAACAGCATGATATTGTCTGGTGAAGAAATGCCTTCATATTTCACTCACCAAACTACTGAAATCTCTTTTACCAATATTCCTCTTCCACAGCCCTCTCAAACTATTTTCAAATTTAAGGCTTGCGCCATGGTTATTTTTGACTCTGGGGCCAGAATTTGGGGTTTTGGAGTATATATTCGTGTTAACTGCCGGTTCAAAGACAGATTTGGGAACAGATTTGAAACTTTTGGTCAGCCACATTTCTTTGGTGCAGATATGATGGTTATTAATCAACTGTTTATATTGGACTGTCTTGTCCCTTTGAACATAGTTAATGCTCCTCTTAACTATGATCACGTGGATATGGAGATTCATATTAGAAGGTTGGATGGATTTTATAGGAATGACTTTTCATTCGAATTAAAAGGATGGGGTGTACGACTAATAGAAGAATGCTTAATGCCGGAGAAACGACTTCCACATGTCTCTGATAAGGCTTTAAGAACTTATGTGCGTCGCAGAGAAGGAACCACTCATGAACATGGAGAAACTTCAAACAAAAGAGAAGTAAAACAGATTATTGGAGAACAAGCTTGAAATCAACAAAATAAACATTATCTTAACTTTTGGCTGTGAATAGAGTATTTGATAGGTTAATTCAGCAAAATAAGTAGGGTTTTCTTGTGTTAAATGTGGTTGTTTTATGAATTTTATGTAGGGTTCTTATTTTGGTATCTTAACTTTAATTTTGGCATCGGAAAGACCATTAGTGCTCCTATAAATAGTGGATCCAAGCGAAATGTATGTACAAGTGTTGTAGAAAATGAACTATTCTGAGCTCATAATCTGATTTTCTTGGTGATTTTTTTGTTCGATCCTGATTACTCTGAAGCAGGATCGAACTTCTGGTGTCAGTTCACTTTTTTATAAGGGGGGGGGGTGTTAAAGGTTTTGCTGATTTTCAATGCGGAGGCATACTTTTTTTTTTTTTTTTTTTTTTTTTTTTTTTTTTTTTCAATTACAAAGTTTACGTTATGATCTTCTAAGAGGTTTCATCAACTATTTTTTTTTTCTTAAAAAAAAAACTCACGTAATAAATTTTCGTGGGATTTTGGTATATTTTGATTTTTAGTTTTGTTTTTGTAGCTTAGGCATAAGAAGACCACATATTTGCTGGAAAGAGTTGGGTTTCAGAAATTTCAAGTACAACCCGCGGATTTTTTTTGCGGAGCAGGATCGGTTGACTTGGAGCACAAGCTTAGCTCTGTGTAACAATTTTTTGAGTATCCAACAAAAAACCAATAAGCTGTGTTTGTACGTTTTTAAAAGAGGGAAAAAAGAACAGTAATAATTGTATCAACGTCTTCTCTTCTTGCCTTTGCCTTTACCAAGTTGTCCAGATTTAAAAGCATGTTCTTGTTCTTGAAGAAAAGCCCATGCTTTACCATGTTTCTCTGCTCTCTCTTGTTCATGCACAGCCTTCTCTTTAGCTTTCACCTCACTCATGAAGTAGCTGTCTTTCCTCAGCTCACGTATTGCTCCTTTAGCTTCTTGTTTCAACTTTTTCTTCAACTTTTTGATGTCAGAACGGTATTTGTCTGGATCGTAATCTCTGCCTTTAACAAAGCTGCACAACAAAACATATATACACCATTATGTACTTCATCCCATTTGTTGAGAAATTGAATTTAGGGGAAAACTTAAACTTACTTCTCTTCAAATTTGGGAGTGACCATTCTGATAGCTACTGGCTTATGCGTACGTATAGAGAGTGGTCTGCGTTCTTTGTGATGCTCGTCTGTTTTCTTTTCGATTAGCTCTCTGACATCTTCTAATTTTGCCTTGAGAGATTTTGGAACGTTGTCTTGGTTCTCAATTTGCTGCAATAACGTTGAGATGGGCATGAAGATCTCTGGAAAGGAACTCAATCCTCCGTTTATCTCTACAAACCCTCTAAGGGTCTCGACTATACTTGAAAGGGTGCTTGCTCTGTTGAACCGTAGCCAAAAGTATTACTACACACACTTTTGCAAGAAGAATGATCTGAAGAAAAGGAACAAACCTGAAATCATCAGAGCTGAAATATGGAGAGTCTGCTGGCTCATCCATTATCTTTAGGAAGTTTAGAGGCCTGACCTCCTTTACATTGTCTTGTATGCACAGCAATGGAGTCAATGATTTTAATTCCATGAAATGATAAAACTGTTACACGATACACAACAGTTCATCAGCCTGGTAATAACAGTCGTCTCTGCCTCTCTGTGCATCTAAAATCATAAGCGCATTACAAAAAGAGGTCTTGGTAAATGATGTACCTCTGATTCCTCAGATGATAGCGACTTTTTGTCTGAAGCAGCCATCAGGAGAGTGCGAATAAATACTATGGCTTCAGGACAGAACTTTTTAGATTGTTTAGCAACCTACATTATTTTATTTTTATTTTTTTGTGAATGTCAAAATGAAAATGTTAAATCGCCAAGGAAAAGAGTGGGTCAACTTCTTACCAAGAAAACAATGGAGCATAAAAAGGAGCCAATGGCGATATCACGACCAGAGGAGATGGGACAGCGCATGAGATATTCACACATCAACAATATCGATGGGGTCATCACAGCATGGCGGAAATCAGAGCAGGGAAAAACCATGGACCAGAGCCGCAAGAGAAACAATGTTTTCAAGGAAGGCCAGCATCCATCCTCTGAAAGAATGTCTCTGAACCTGTTAGAGGCATTTACGTATGCTTAAACTTAAGGTTATGGAAGCATCACAAACCTGGATTCTTGATAGCCTCGCAAAATTGTGCACGGGTCTTTAAAAGCCGCTGGCGAGCACATATTGCAGCAAAGTAGGGGATCTCCATGCTCATCTCAATTAAAGGTTTGACGAGCATATTTAGTAATTCGAAGTTCAAGGGCTTCTTGCTTGTAAGAACGGCAAAATACTGCAAGAGTACACCATAGAAGACCTGGGTGGAAGGCAACAACAAAAAATTAGAAAGCAAGTCACGCATGAACCAGTTCAAGGGTCTGTAAACTTAACCAGGAAACTGCAAACAGGTACATCACTGAGAGCAAAATTAAATCTTACCTGCATTTTTTTCCGGTTTTCGGCTTTAATCTTAATTGAGTGTGCTATCCGGATTCGGTTGATGATTAAAATAACATCTTCATTTGAACAATCTTCCACTAGAGCAAGCAGTTCCTCAAAATTCTTTGGAGCATCAATCATGAAAGGAATTTCACGCTGCGTTGAACTCAATTTCTTCATACTGGTTTTTTGTTGCACTGTTCCAGACAACCCTTCTAATTTATCTGGAGCAGTATAGTCATTCTTCGATTTTTTATGTGCTCTTGGCTCCACTTCTTCTTCTTCTTCATCTTCATCATCATCATCATCATCATCATCATCATCATCTTCCAGCTCAGTCCCTAGCTCATCATCACTCTGTTCCCAGTCTTTCAAATGATGACCTTTTCTCTGCTTTTCATCTTCCCCATCTGACTCAGCATCATCATCATCTTCATCATCTTCTTCTTCTTCTTCACTTTCTGAACCCTCAGAAGAACCATCATCCTCATTACTTTCTGAATTATCAACCTCATCCTTTCGAATTATCAACCTCATCCTTTCTTTCAAGAACATCATCAATCCATCCCCTTTTTGGCTGCTCTTCTTCAACCGAGAAGGAATCACCAAGATCGTCGCCAGAACTGACCCTTGGCCTCTTTGTTGGTTCTTCACTGCCAGTTTCGTCATCCTCGTCGCTCAACTCATCAGTTTCCTGCATCCTTTTCTTACGCTCTTCCTAAGAGTTGTGAAAAATTGTATCAAGATTAAGTGATGTCAACCATTAAGACTTCACTATCAGATAAGAGCCCTTCTTTGTAGTGGTTCATCATATACATTCCGTAACAGTCAGAATGTAAAACTACAACGGCTTTCAACAACATACCTCAAGAGCCTCTAATTTTTCTCGCTCTTTCAGGGCAATTTCTTCAGGTGTCTTTGTCCTCTCAGAAGGACGAGCACGAATATCCATTGCCATGACATTCAGAAGGTTTACATAAGGATCACGTGTATCCTGCAGAAAAAAAGGATTACATCAAAAAAAACTTATGAACGCAGAAGCCAGATAACACGCACATTAATGCATAAGCTCGGTTTTTAAACAACTACGAACTGTGATCCATGTTTACCTCTTCAACTTCAAACGGCTTAGTTAAACTCCCCATGGCCTGAGAATTCACTAAAGACTTGAAGTTTTCATCCAGTTCATCCATTAGCTTTTCCTTTTCCTCTTTTTGCTTAGCTTTCTCCATCTAGAGACCACAAAATAAAACAAATTACCAACTGCAAATTGTCATGCCATGCAAAATAAAATACAAGGAAAAGAGCGGAATAGTCACCTTGCCAAGTTTGCTCTTCATGATGATCTCTTCCATGACTTCCTTCTTGCTTTTACGCCTCTGCAGATAGAATTCAAGAATATCTTCAAGATCTCATGTGTCAATCATCACAGTAAATTACACCCAGACATCTAACAGACTTATTCTTACCTCTTCCTCTCCATTTTCTTCAAGCTGTTTGTTTCTGTTTAGATGCTTCAGTCCTGTTCAAGAGAATGTTATTACTTAGTCGACATAAAATTTGAAGAAGTGGCTCTTCCTGATACTTTAAAAGTTTTTAAGGTGACAATGTAACCATAAACATTTGATAACAATTCAATTTAGTGCACTACTCTAGCATATGTAGATTTCAATATAGGAGGGACACAATAAGAAGTGTTATATAAAAAAAACATACTCTTTGATGCAGAAGCTTCCAAATCATCATCTTGAAGATCTTCATCTGACAAGAGTCCAGAATCAAAATCATCTCTAACAGAAGAACCACCAAGAGCTGCTCCATCTTCATACATATCTTCTTCCCCATCAGACAAATTATACAAACTCTTCTTTGCTAGCTTCAGCTACAACACCATAAGAAAACACACACACACACACAAAAAATCACAAATTCAATTTTTTTTTGGGGCAAGTGTTTTTTTTTTTCTCATCAAATAACCAACCTGACGCTCCCTCTGCGATCGAATTATACCCTTATCAAATTCACCAAGCTCATCGTTATGTTCTCCTATACGCTTATCGACGAAAACAGAAGCTTTTAAGCTCTGGTAGTACTCTTTCTCCAATGTGTTCTTTCTCTTATCAACAGCGAGAGTACGTGAAGTACTGACGCGGCGTTGTTCACCTTTACGCTTCTTCCCGAGTATATCGAACTTCCGGCGAGACCAGATTGATTCAAATGGATTATCAGCTTTCTGAGCCTTGGCTTTCATTGCGATGGCATCGGGTCCCATCTTCTCGCCTTTTTTCTTCTTCGGTTTGTTATCTTTCCCCATGATTTCACTGAGCGTGGTGACGGCGAGAATGGCTAGGGTTTAAGAAATATGAAACAGGTTTTGGGATGATTCATATCGAATAATAAGACTTCAAGTGACGACGAAGAAGCGGGCGGGCGGGTGGTATGCGGGTGTGTGTATAATTGAACCCAAAAGCTCATATTTTAATTTAAGGCCCGATTAGCCTTTGTAAAATGGCCGACAATATGAAGCTCACTAGACTTTTTAATCCTATAGTTCTAGTTCAACTAAACTAATTATACAATTGCAAACAAAATGTATATATGTAGGTAAATTGGTTTTCTAATTGAGTTTTGAAAATACTAGTGTTTTTGGAACTATTTATTATTTACTGGCGTAATTTCATATGTACTATTTGGTATCAAATCAGATCCTCTGAATTTTTTTTGTCTCTTCACTATACAACATACACAATATTTGTTAGGCATGGACATTTTGGGTTTCGGGGTCGAGTTTGGATTGGATTTTTCGGATTTCGGATTTTTCGGATACATGTAAAATGTTCGGGTAGTTTTAAAAATTAGATCGGGCTCGGTTCGGATCTTTTCGGGTTCGATATTTTTAAATATTCCTAAATAACCCGAAAACCCGAAAATAACCAAAAATATACCTTAATATCTAAAAAAATACCCGAAAATATCATAAATACTATATACCTAATAATATTTTAATTGTTTTTTATTTTATAAAAATATATTTATCTTGTATAAACTACTAATTTTTTCTTCCATTTATTTTTGATATATAGTATTTGATTCATATTATTTTTTTCACGTTAATTAGATTTTTTGTATAATTTAAATTATAAATAATAAACCACTTATGAAAGGTTAAGCCGACACAAAAGGCATCGCCTCTTTTTTCCTAAAAAAAAGTCATGAATAAAAATGTTATTTTAATTTCAATTTCAAAATTTTAATTTGTAATGATATTTTAATATTATTTTAATTTCAATTTCAAAATTTTAATTTGTAATGATATTTTAATATAGTTATATTTAACATAAATATTTATTTGTGATATACACTTACCAAATATTAATATATTATATGTATATATAATATAGATATATATATATAGTTATATTTCAGGTATCCGCAGGTTTTTCGATTCGGTTCAGGTATTCGAGTTTACATAAAATATACCCGTTCGGGTATTTATATATATCGGTTCGGGTTTTTTTGGGTCGGGTTCGAGTTTTGGGTATTTTGTCCATCCCTATTATTTGTACTCATTTAAGTACATGAATTTTATTAACCGCTGCAATTTCGCCCTTAAGTATCAAATGCAGTTAATAAAACGATCAAATTTTAAATTGATTTTAACGCTAATTTATCCAAAATCCTGACCTGTTTTGCAGCCGGGTATGAAAAGCAAGTATGTGGAAGAGGGTCACTATTTTTACCGGCTGCAAAACCGGTCAGGATTTGGGATAAAATAGTGTTAAAATCGATTATAAATGATTATTTTATTGTTAACTTGATTTGATTACGTAGGGGGGAAAATATAGCGATTAATAAAATTCATGTAGTAAAATGAGTACAATTATTGTCTATGTAATGTAGTGAAGAGACCAAAAATTCAAGGATCTGGTTTGAAACCCAATAATATAGGTGAAATTACAAAGTCAACTCTTATTTATTAAGTCTAGGTATGAATTAAATTTTAAAATTTTATCAAGTTAAAAATATTTAGATATTTACTACTTCAAATTCTCCATCAAATTATAATAACTCAAGATAAGAAATAAAAGAGAATAATTTAATTTCTTTTATTTTTTTGAGTTTTGATCGAAATCTCATTAAACTGACGATCAAGCTAGCATTGTTTTATCCTACATAAGTATACTAACCAAAACAAACAAATGGCCTATTAGCTCAGCTGGTTAGAGCGTCGTATTAATAATGCGAAGGTCATAGGTTCGATCCTTGTATAGGCCACTATTTTTTTGTTCATTAATCACTACGCATAAATAATTTTGATTTAATTTATTTAATAATGTTACTGAAAACAATATCTTTGTTTTTCCATCGTGTGATTTAGCCACTATATACCTCAGCCATAGGACTAGTTCGTCTGGATTCGCATTTAAGAAGGTTCTCATCTTCTCTCTTGTCGAGCTCTGGATATCTTCAAGCGTCTATACAATCGAACCAAATGCGAGGTTTGCCAACTCTCCCTCTTCATTCTAGGCTTCTAATGGTCTTGACATTTCCTAGAGCTCTGCCTCTTTAAACCTGTGCCAGAATCACTCTCTCATTACCTGTCACCAAAAGGGTTAAGCAGTGGTGGTGAAAATAGTTATTATCTCAAAATGTACTCATGTTCTGCATGAGTTCATCGTTTTCTTCTCAGTCCTTAGATTTGGCATTGGCTGGGTTTCCCTTCGTTTACCATCTCTTTGTGGTCTTTTAACCCTAAGTCTCAATGTTGTTTTCTATATTGTTTTATGAGTTGCGAGCATCAGGAATCATTTTGGTTTATATCCTTCCTTCTTTTGGATTTGTAAGTCTTAAAACTATCTCCGGAGAATTGTTCTTCTGTTCTGCCGATTGTCCTCGTCTAGTTTTGATGTTACTCAACCCTTGTGTGTGGGTATATCTTTTGTGCTTTATATTTGTCGAACGTTTTATGTTTGCTTTGAATCTAATAAAACTTTTGTGACAAAAAAAAAGGGAAAACAGTCTATTTAGCCCCCAAACTATTGATATCAAGCCAGATAGCCCTGGAACTTTACCCTCTTGAATGATAGCCCTCACTAGTACTTCGACGTTCTAATTGATCCCTGGAACTTTACCCTCTTGGATGATAGCCCTCACTAGTACTTTGACGGGAAAACAGTCTATTTAGCCCCCAAACTATTGATATCAAGCCAGATAGCCCTGGAACTTTACCCTCTTGAATGATAGCCCTCACTAGTACTTCGACGTTCTAATTGATCCCTGGAACTTTACCCTCTTGGATGATAGCCCTCACTAGTACTTTGACGTTCTAATTGGCCCCGTATGGATGATAGCCCTCACTAGTACTTTGACGTTCTAATTGGCCCCGTATTGGTTAAAGACACGGTCAACGGTTTTGTTAACCACGTTTTAAAAACAGTAAACGAGTCGCAATCGACATCTAAATCAACAACAATTACAAAAAAAATGTCGAAATCAACAACAACAAGAATTTACCTTCTTCTCATACGCCAAATCGCACCTGTAATAACGCCGGTTTGGATTGTCTTCGAATTCGGGGTCAATTAGAATGTCAAAGTACTGGTGAGGATTATCCTGGAAGAGGGTAAAGTTCCAGGGCTATCTGGATTGATATCAATAGTTATGGGGGCTAAATAGACCGTTTTCCCGCTGTTTCACCTCCCCGAGGAGACTTTTCAGATCCTGTAACTTCTGCAACCCTTACTATTGTGCAGGTGATTATTTGGTCCATAGATGCTTCCCTATCTTCTATTGTAGATATTAATATATGTTGATTGAGATGAACCTGATGGTGTTTGGTTTAGATCTGCCTTAGACTTGTACATATAAGCATTGTTTTTCTCTACTTTGAAGTGCTCACTCTTC
>CM071716.1:58983119-58996130 GCA_036630335.1 Physaria fendleri | reverse complement strand
CTATATCATTACAAATATTTTTTAATTAATTTTAAACTAATTAAAACGATCAACAATTTTAAGTTTTAGAAAAGAAAAAAATTAATTAAATTAAATTTAATTATGAAAATAAAATAAAAATTATGAAAGATACCTTTTTAATTTTTTATTAATTTGATACCTATTTATAGAATTTTGAATTAATACATATCTATTTAACAAACACTTATTTGTAAACTATATCATTACAAATATTATTTAACATCTATAATACAATTAAATCCGCACATGGCGCGGGGTATCATCTAGTTTTAATTATTTCTAAATATACTCAAATATCTAATACTATATATAATCATTGGAAGTATACTCAAATATCTAATTCTAGTTCATTTCCATATGTGTTTTGTAGCGTCAACCTCAACCATGATTTTAATTTATAATATAACTAAATTAATTTATTATTTAATTTTCCAAAATTTTAATAAGAAATTAGCTTTAAAATCGAATTAATAAACTTAAGAAATATATTAATTTAAATTTTTTTTTGAATCAGTTTATAAATTATGTCTGTGATATAGGCAAGGGATTTAATTGTTTATGGATTATATCACATGGTCATCTACACTGTTCGGTTTGTTTAAATCATCATAGCTTTCACCGACTGCGCCGACACCGACTGCGCCTGCCACCAGTGCCTGCTTCAACAGTGTCACCGATTTCGCAGGAGTCGTCATCTCCTCCGAAAGACTCGACGGAGAAAATGCAGGTTTTGCATTGTAATTGAAAGGGAGTTGGAGGAAGACTGAAAAATATTAATACGTAAAGGAAACTACAAGTTTGTCAATTAATTTTTTCTTATTATTTTTGTCTAGCAAATATTTTCGTTATGCATAGATTTCTAAATTTGTTCTGATTGTATACATCGATTTCAGATTAGCAATTGTTTGGATTCAAAAAAGTTCGTATGTTTGAGAAAAGAAAATTTTAATTAACATTTTGTAAACATTATGAACGTAGATATTATTGTTTTTAATTTAAAAGATAAACATTTTAAATAATAATATTTTATTTTATTTTTTTGTTCATCTAATAATAATATTTTAAAGAACGTTAAATCTATAATGAAAAAGTGTTAATTTTTATAAAATTAAAAATATTGACCATTACTTTTAACATGTAAAGCGAATACATTAAAGGAAATATTCAAATTAATTACACTTATAAAATTAAGAAATTAACAATACACTTATACTAAGTTGAACTAAAAATTAAAATTAGAAAACCAACGAATACAAATCCATAAGCTGAACTAAGGATTAAAAATGCAAATGAAAACCAACAAATGATGCAAATCTCATATATCTTTCGCTCGCCGACATTCTATGTTGGAATTATCCAAATCATTTATAAAATTTCTTTAAAATTGTAATAGTAAAATTCCAAAAACTCATGTGAAGAAAAAAAAGAATGTAGCATGAAACAAATATGTTCAATATCCTGTATATTTTTCTAACGCTTTATCTCGGAGCAAACTTTGTGCAAAAAAAAAAAACTAACATCTAGGTTTTGCATAAAATGTGTTGAAGATGTTAAGGGTAAAGCAGATAATGATCTTATTAACAAAATAACATCCTGAGGAGACTATACAATAATGGTAGTTACCGTTAGACTAAATCAAAGGGAATATACAAAATAATTGTAAACAATATTTACTTCCTATACATCCCCTCAAGATGGACGGGGAGAAGAGAGTCCAATCTTATGAATCAATGTTTCAAAGCGAGAACGAGGTAGTGGCTTGGTGAGTGCATCTGCAAGTTGATCCGCCGAGGTGACATGAGAGACACGAACAAGTCCTTGTTGAACAAAATGACGAACGAAGTGATAATCCAAGGCAATGTGTTTTATTCGCGAGTGGAAGACCGGATTTGCCGCTAAGTATGTTGCACCAAGATCCGGATTTGCCGCTAAGTATGTTGCACCAAGATTATCACAATAAATTGTTGGACACAGAAGAGAGAGAGCAAGACCAAGTTCTTGAAGAAGTGAAGAGAGCCAGCAAATTTCCGCCATGGTGGATGCCAATGCTCTATACTCAGCTTCGGTTGAGGAACGAGCTACACCAGTTTGCTTCTTTGAAGTCCAAGTTATCGGGTTTGACCAAGATAAACAATATACGCACTTGTTGATGTGAAATCATCCTTGTTGCCCGCCCAATCAGCATCAGTAAAAGCATGAAGAGTTGGTGAAGACTTTGCATCGAGAAAAATACCACGTCGCATCGAACCAGCCAAGTAACGAAGAATCCTCTTAGCAGCTGCCCAATGATCCACTATCGGCTTGTGCATGAATTGAGAAAGCTTGTTGACTGCAAACGAGATATCCGGACGGGTGAGAGACAAATACTGTAAGCTACCAACAACCATACGAAACTCCGTGGCATCATCTAGAGCTGTCCAGGTGTGTAGACTTAGAGGAGTGTTCGAGCACATGGGCGTGTGAACCGGTTTCGCCGCTTGCATATTGGTTTTGACCAATAAATCTGCAATGTAACGAGTTTGTGTTAAGTGAATGCCCATAGAATTCCTAGTTACTTCAATACCTAGAAAATAAGAGAGTGGACCAAGATCTTTTAATGAAAAGGTTTGAGAAATGGAAGCGATAAACCGTGTAATGTGTTGCGAATCATTGCCGGTGACAATAATACCATCAACATAGACAAGCATGTAGAGGCGCACGTCCTTGTGGTTGTAAATGAATAACGAGGCATCAGCGAGAGAGTTTTGAAACCCATAGCTCAGGAGAAACCGTTTCAGCTCATTGTACCACGCCCGAGGTGCTTGTTTGAGACCATAGATCGCCTTTCGAAGTAAGCAAAGTCCCTTAGGATTGTGTTTGTCTTGGAAACCAGTAGGTTGTGTCATGTAGACTGTTTCCTTAAGAGGTCCCTGCAAAAATGCATTGTTAACATCTAATTGACGAAGAGACCACAAAAATGCATTGTTAACATCTAATTGACGAAGAGACCAGTTGTTAGTTACAGCCAAGCTAAGTATGAGTCGAATAGTAGCAGGTTTGACAACGGGGCTGAATGTGTCTTGATAATCGATCCCTGCTCGTTGAGTAAACCCCTTAGCCACTAAGCGTGCTTTGTAGCGTGCTATCGAACCATCTTGTTTCCTCTTGATAGTAAAGATCCAACGATTGCCTACAATATTAGAAACATCAGAAACTTCATTAGTAGACACCACATCCCAAGTATGATTTTTCATTTGAGAATCAATCTCAGCAATCATAGCCTGTTTCCAATGATCAATCTTCAAAGCTTCTTGGACTGAGGTTGGAATGTATTCTGGAGAAACATCTATCTTTGTGTGAAGATTAAGCTTTTGTGGTGGTTTAATGGTGCGAGAGCTGCGACGCGGTTGTGGTGGGTTGAGCTCTGGCGGAGGTTACGAGCTGGAGGAGGAGGAGGGTTGCGAGCTGGAGGAGGAGGAGGGTTGCGAGCTGGATGAGGATGACGATGGCGAGCTAGAAGAAGAGGGAGACAATGGAGCAGCATTGAGTGGAGCTTCTGGTGGAGATGAAGCTGAGGCCATAGGAGAAGAGGATGGAGCTGAAGAATTTGGGTTAGACTGAGATGAAGTTGGACTTGGCTGCGAAGAACTCGCAGCTTCATGAACAGGTATTGATGGCGAGTGTGTGAAGAAGAATTAGGTGGATCAAATGGTGGCTGAACCTGTGGAAGCAAAGTTACTACAGGAAAATTATTAGAGTTAGAAGTGTCAAAAGCATCGTCTGGTTCAACAGATTTAATTTGTTTAGCAAAGGGAAAGGATGTTTCATGAAATGTCACATGTCTTGAAGTGTAGATGCGATCCTTTTCCCTGTCTAAATAAAAATATGCGCTCTGAGAGAGAGAGTAACCAAGGAAAACACAAGGAGAAGAGCGAGCATCTAATTTATTGGAAGTATACGGTTTAAGCCATGGAAAGCAAAGACAACCAAAGACACGTAAACGCTCTAAATTAGGAGGTTTAGCAAACAGTTTCGTATATGGGACTTCAAAATTAAGATGACTCATAGGCATACGATTAATTAAACATAGAGATAATTTTGTGTAAAATAGCTAAACCCGGATGACCAAGACGCGAGTGCCAATCCGAAACAGAAGCTTTGGCTGTTGATGCAAAAGCTACGAAAGGTTTGGTAGAAAATCGTGGCCACTCATACGTTCCATTTATTGGTTTGCCTTGAAGACGAAGTTCTCCTGTATGAAGGTCCTTCACCTGAAAGAAGGTAGGTGTGAATGTAACTGAAACATCATTAGACTTGCACAACTGAAACATCATTAGACTTGCACAACTGAAAAACAGAGATTAAATTTTTATCAAGAGATGGAATGCATAAGATATTATTAACAAAAAAAAGGACGAGAATAAGATGGAAACGAATAAGAACCAGAATGTGTTATTGAGAGTGCAGAACCATCTCCCAATAACACATTGTCACCTCCTTGATATGGATGATGCGAGGCCAAATTTGATAAGTCTGAAGTCATGTGATGTGAGGCTCCAGAGTCAAGAAGCCAAGTTGATGAGTCTGGCCTAGAGACATGATTAGCTCTCGGCCAGGATGAATACGATTGCCTATGCGACGACGATGGAGGAGGTGAGGATCTCCATTGTGGCTGATCGGAAGACCCACGGATAAGACTGAAGTGAGAGCAAAATTTGGCACTATGGCCATGTTCTCCACATGCTTGACATGTGCCTTGATATTCCTTCAAAGATCTTGATGTTTTGTTGTGATAACAGCCACGGTTTACATGATGGTGAGAGCTATGGAACGACATGTTAAGAAACAGAGAAAATAAATTAATAATATAAAAACAGAGATAAATAGAACAAAGCAGGGTTTTATAATGGAGAAGAGGGACACTTAGCAAAGGTGCAACAACACAAACGTATAAAAGAGTTGTGATGGAGATGAGAAACAGCCAAGAGTAATCAACACCAACACAATTAAACAAAGAGAACGATAATTGTTGTTTTTTTTTTGTACACGGGAATATACAAAATAATTGTAAACAATATTTACTTTCTATAGAAGAATCCATTATTTTGAGGAGATTTTTGGTTTAAAATGTTGTTTCTACGGTTATTTCTGGAAAATGGTACAAAAATCTTTTGTTTTTTTTAATGATAAATAAAATTTTGAGAAGATTTTATTTATTGTCTTTCTCTATTTTTTGTATCTTTTTAAGGTATACAAAGAAAGAAAAAAAAGAGTTTTGGAATATTTGATCTAGAAGAAATTTTCTTTCAATAATTTAATTCAATTGTGATTAATTTTTTTTTTTTTTCCTGAATGAATGTTAAATTTATTCAACCAAAAAAACGGTTCCAACAATTGTCAAACTTTTACAAAAAGTAAAGAATTTTAAAAATCAGAAAAACTCCCTAAGCTACACCAACCACCATAGCTGCCTCATTAAAACCTTTAAAAGGAAACCCAATGTGGGAAGAAACCTTAGAAAGGAAAGAGTACAGCGATATCTTCTTAGCAACTGTAACGATCCTGATATCAAAGTCTCCAAACCTTCACTGCCTAGAACTTTGACTCATCAGGATTCTACCATGCTTCTATACTTCAACGCGACATACTTCAAGAACCACATTGACAATCCCAGCGACCCGTAGGTACACCCTAAAAACGAGAGAACCATAATTGTAGTCTTGGTTCATCCAGAGAATTCCTTGGGCTCTCATTGAAGAGATCTTGTTTCTAATTCCTTTGTCTAACAGCTTCAGAATCACCTCTTGAGATTGAGGAATCATGCCGTGTCTTCTATTATTTCTTTCAACCCACACCGCATAGACCGCTGCCTGGAAGGCATATTTGGAAAGGTAACGCACGTCCCTGTCCATCCTGGACGTTTGGAGATAAGCTGAAATCTGATTCCATGTAATTGGAGGAGAAGATCCCATTAGGTTCCCCAGAAGGGAGATCCAGATGTTACTCGTAACCGGGCATTCAAAGAATAGATGATCCTTTGTTTCTAGAGTAGTATTACAATACACACATGAAGCATTAATGAATGAATGTTAAATTTATTCAACCAAAAAAACGGTTCCAACAATTGTCAAACTTTTACAAAAAGTAAAGAATTTTAAAAATCAGAAAAACTCCCTAAGCTACACCAACCACCATAGCTGCCTCATTAAAACCTTTAAAAGGAAACCCAATGTGGGAAGAAACCTTAGAAAGGAAAGAGTACAGCGATATCTTCTTAGCAACTGTAACGATCCTGATATCAAAGTCTCCAAACCTTCACTGCCTAGAACTTTGACTCATCAGGATTCTACCATGCTTCTATACTTCAACGCGACATACTTCAAGAACCACATTGACAATCCCAGCGACCCGTAGGTACACCCTAAAAACGAGAGAACCATAATTGTAGTCTTGGTTCATCCAGAGAATTCCTTGGGCTCTCATTGAAGAGATCTTGTTTCTAATTCCTTTGTCTAACAGCTTCAGAATCACCTCTTGAGATTGAGGAATCATGCCGTGTCTTCTATTATTTCTTTCAACCCACACCGCATAGACCGCTGCCTGGAAGGCATATTTGGAAAGGTAACGCACGTCCCTGTCCATCCTGGACGTTTGGAGATAAGCTGAAATCTGATTCCATGTAATTGGAGGAGAAGATCCCATTAGGTTCCCCAGAAGGGAGATCCAGATGTTACTCGTAACCGGGCATTCAAAGAATAGATGATCCTTTGTTTCTAGAGTAGTATTACAATACACACATGAAGCATTAACCGAAGCATTCCAGACCAAAACCCGATCCATAGTTGACAGTCTGTTCCAGCAAGTTAACCAGAATATAAAAACAAATTTCGGAGTTCCCTGAGAAAACCACACCAGATTCTTCCATTCGACCCTAGGTTGGTGTTCTCTAACCAAATCCCATGTATGTAATAAAAGGAAACCCAATGTGGGAAGAAACCTTAGAAAGGAAAGAGTACAGCGATATCTTCTTAGCAACTGTAACGATCCTGATATCAAAGTCTCCAAACCTTCACTGCCTAGAACTTTGACTCATCAGGATTCTACCATGCTTCTATACTTCAACGCGACATACTTCAAGAACCACATTGACAATCCCAGCGACCCGTAGGTACACCCTAAAAACGAGAGAACCATAATTGTAGTCTTGGTTCATCCAGAGAATTCCTTGGGCTCTCATTGAAGAGATCTTGTTTCTAATTCCTTTGTCTAACAGCTTCAGAATCACCTCTTGAGATTGAGGAATCATGCCGTGTCTTCTATTATTTCTTTCAACCCACACCGCATAGACCGCTGCCTGGAAGGCATATTTGGAAAGGTAACGCACGTCCCTGTCCATCCTGGACGTTTGGAGATAAGCTGAAATCTGATTCCATGTAATTGGAGGAGAAGATCCCATTAGGTTCCCCAGAAGGGAGATCCAGATGTTACTCGTAACCGGGCATTCAAAGAATAGATGATCCTTTGTTTCTAGAGTAGTATTACAATACACACATGAAGCATTAACCGAAGCATTCCAGACCAAAACCCGATCCATAGTTGACAGTCTGTTCCAGCAAGTTAACCAGAATATAAAAACAAATTTCGGAGTTCCCTGAGAAAACCACACCAGATTCTTCCATTCGACCCTAGGTTGGTGTTCTCTAACCAAATCCCATGTATGTAACCAATTGTGATTAATTTTTATACAAAACATGATAAGTGATTCTGACTCTAATTCTATCAATTAGTATAAAAAAAAGTAATTCTCGATGGAAAAAATCATAAATTATGCAATATAATTTTTAAAAAATTATGGAATATATTTCTTGGATAATATATAATAATTTATTATTAAATTTTGTTATATGATCATCCTTATTCTTAAACTTTCAATTTTTATTTATATAAACCCATTTAATTCAATTTTGATATTCAGAATGAATTTAGATTCGACATTTCAAAATTGGATTCGTATCAAATATATTATGCATGAATATGGAATCTTCTACGAATTTTTTTAGGTATCAACATCAATAAAAGTGATAGGATTTAGTCGTCTTTGGTTTTAAAATCCATTTAAAAAGCCTCAATTAACACTCTAAATATAATTAGCATATCTCAAAAGATGTTTATCTTAATTTGATAGACATGGTGTTAACTCATTCAAATTGAGGGTGATCATTTTTTGTTTCAAATTGATTTTTTTTTTTTTTTATCATTTATATAGTTTTTATTAATTAATTTACAACCATTTAGATTCAATCCGAGTTTCAGAGTGGTAGTCTCGAGCAAGTGAAGCATTGATGCCAGCGTAGATCTGGATTCCAGATCTGACAAGGCTATCAGGATGTATATCCCAGAAAGCACCATGAGTAACAGCAGCTAGGTCATCTACAGATCTGGCCATGTTGATGTTGTACGTGAGAGCAGAGTAGTAGTGAGCAAGAGGAATATCCTCGAGCGAAGTAGCGGCTTTAAAAGTCAAGTGAAAATTGGGACGCATAGTGTAGTGAGAAGACTGGTTCGCATCATCGTAAGAGAATGAGGTGTGATTGCCGCGTTGCGCGTTCCACATGGGAGGTGTGTAGATATCAGTCTTAGTAGCAATACAGCGGACTGAGCCAGCAGCAGAGCTGGCGCACATGGGAGGTGTGTAGATATCAGTCTTAGTAGCAATACAGCGGACTGAGCCAGCAGCAGAGCTGGCGGGCGAGCAATCATACAAAGGCACAGAGCCTTTCCAGAATTGACAGTACTTAGCCATCATAGCAGTGATAGAGCCAAACCAATTAGGGTTAGAGGAAAATCCCAGGAAGGAAGTCCAGTTATCAGTAACGTCATCAGCACCTACATCGAGTAGGGCTGGGGGGTTCGCGAAAAGAAGTTGAGACGAGGTGTCTTGCCATAATTTCAGATTTCCAGAGTAAGCGAGACTTGATCCGGGTGAGATCAGATTAGCTTGCTCATTGGCATCGTGGTTGCAAGGTTGGGCGAACAAGTTCGCCATGAATCTTGGACCGTCGACATCACGTAAGAAAGAGTCGTTGGTCGCGTTGAGGCGGGAAGCGGCATCACAGACAGAATTGATTCTTGAGATGAAGATGTTGATGTTTGGAAGATGAGAGGAGGCAGCATCGTTGATACGGAATCTTCGGGCTCTAGACCAACCAGGAGAGGTGGGTAGAGTAGGGGAGACATTGCCAAAGATATCAGAGGGCTTGAAGCAGGCGATGCTCTTGAAGAGAGAGACCAAAGGACCAGGGATCCAGAGGTTTTGGAGAGGGAAGCGTCTTGTAAATTCGCCGAGAAGAATAGAGATCTCGGAAGTGGGGATGAGAAGACCAGTGGCTTGCATAGCTCGCAATGTTTGAATGTAGCAAAGCATGCCTATGTAGACTTGAGAGAAGGGGGGGACCCAGCCTAGGCAATTATCAGTCCAGCGTTTAGTGGCAGTCATCAAGTGGTCCATACTATTGAGATAGTAGAACGTCGTTGTGAAGTTCGGAATAAACGTTGAGATGTCAGGGTAAGTACACCTAGTGAAGGGCATAGTAGAAGCAGGACCGCAAATGAGGGTCGCGTAGTTCGGGCCAGTCGGGACACGGGCGATTGTGTCATTTTGTTCGGCTTCAAACAGGGCGATTTGGGCGGCAGCAGCATCCCCAGCTCGGGCGATGTTCTGTTGTTGCGGTAATGCAATTTCAGCAGCAGCATCGGCAACTCCGACGTTTTGGGGTGGGGGTGGGGGGGGTTTCACAATGGAGGCGATAGCAGCAAGGATTTCCTGTTGGTTAGCATTAGCGTTGGCAGCCATAATGAATAGTTAGAGAAGTTTTCGTAGGAAAAGATATAAAGCTTAGAAAAATAATTAGAGAATTCTAATGTATTTTTCTAAAAATTTTACTTAAATTACACAAAAGTATCCAAATACACAAAAAATCAATATTTTTGCTTAGATATATTCAAATATTTAATCTATTATATTTTAAATTTCCACAAGGTAAGGTTTCTCAAATATAGGAAAATATATATTATTTGTTTGAATATTTATATATAGAGATTTTTTTTTATCCTTATTTTGATGAATGAATCAAGATTTCAAGGTAAAGAAGAGGGAAGCTTGTACAAAACCTTCTAGTATCAACATCAACAAAAATGATCGTCTATGGTCTCAAATTCCAATGAAAAATAAAAACACAATAAATACAAGCAACAAAACAAACTTTGGTCTAAAAAAACTAAAATCACAAAAAATAATCAGGAGTCTTACGTGTGGTATCAGGTTCAACTTGTCTAGGTGCTGGATCAAACTGAAGAAAGTTCTGTTCCATTTTCTCTCCAATCTCAAGAATTGCTGCCATGTTTCCACATCTGTAACAGTTTGCTGCCATGTTTCCACATCTGTAACAGTAGTTTGGTGCACTAAACACTGTCACTACATTCTTCTCCTATCAACACACCAAGAGATTCAGCTTTTCTTGTAATCAGAACCCAAGTCGAGAGATAATATGTCAATGAACTTGTATTTATATACCTGAGCCCAGTTATATCCTTCCATAACAAGTTGATGTGCTCTTGATATTAGACTTAGTCCATTGGTATGATTAAACTGAGTTGCAATGTCTTGTCCAAATGTGTAACCAGCTCCACGGGGAGATATTCCCCATCCACAACGATCGTCTGGATCAGACCAGAGTAGATCGCACATTGGTCCTTCGTGTGGAACCTACAATCCACAGTATGCCATATCAGATTATAATAATCCTTGTTCTTACTGTAGTCAAGAGATTAATAGCCAGAGAGAATCTGTGTCTTTGAGGAAAAAGGAGACACTATAGATGTGTGTATAGCTAAACTATTGTCAATACCTCCTGTATTCGATCTAAGCCACGGATATTGTCAAGGGTATCCAGAGAAGGTGAAAGGCCTCCATGCAAACAGAAAACCTGTAATGGATAACAGGTGATTACGAAAATAGCGGGAATGAAACAAATATGGTTTGAAGCAATAACCGCGGGCAAGAACAGCTCGAACCTGACTCTCTATGAGTGCTGTAAGAGGGAGATAATCAAAAAGATCAGTAAAATACTTCCACACATTTGCATTTCCATATTTCCTCAAGCATTCATCATAAAAACCATAGCTGAACACACAGAAGCAAAGCAAACATGAACCAGAAAATGATTAACTTTATGTTAGTGTAATCTTACACTTGTGTAATCTGTCGACTCTCATGGTTTCCTCGCAGGATCGTGAGTCTGTCCCTGTAACGCACCTTCAGTGCCACTAATAGAGAGACTGTTTCTACAGAATAATAGCCACGATCTGCACAAATTCAACCCAAACTAAATACACTCACTATAAGCACCAACTTCAAACTTGAACCAGCATACTTTTAATCAAGCATACTAGCACTTAACATGTGAAGAAGATACGTGTCAAACTGTCAACAATATTAGGATCATCAAATCAATGAAACAATTACAAAAATCGGTGAATTATGGTTGCATCAACACAAAAAATCACAGATCCTAACAAGTACTAATTATCTCTAGAACCTGATAAAAATCGAAATCCCTAAAAAAATTGAATCGTTTGAGTGAGAAGGAGAACAAACCTACCAACATAATCACCCATGAAGAGGTAATTAGTATCTGGAGCATTACCACCAATACGGAAAAGCTCAATTAGGTCATAAAACTGGCCATGGATATCGCCGCAAACAGTAACCGGACACTTAACTGGTTGAACATTCCATTCCCCAACAAGAATGGCTTTAGCTTGATCGCAAAGGATCTTCACGTCCGCTTCAACCAACGGTTTACACTCCATCAGCTGCTCGATCTGACGGTTGAGATCCCCGCTTGACGGCATCTCGTCCCGTTAATTAAAATCGAGAACACGTCGGAGAAGAAGAAGTCGCCGATGGTTTTTAGGAATTAAAAGGTGGCTCTGCTCTTCGGTATGGTTTCTCAATTTATCTAATCAAATTACAGATATGGATATTTCTTAACCAAAAACAAATTAAATTGTAAATAACCTGATTTTATTATAAATATGATAATTGTATTATATATGTGTAGTATACGATTGAGAGAGAGTAAGTGGAGTGGAGTGATGGTTGTTCTTAATTTTTCCAAAAGATGATTTTACTACAAATGAATGTCCTCTATTTATAGAGGAAACACACCGACTTTAAGACAAGATATTTTTAATATAATAATATAAAATTATAAAATATCTTTAACACTCTCCCTTAATTATATATTATTATATTTATCTCGGGACGTACTGCCTCGTTAAAAACCTCACCGTGGAAAACCCAGTGGGACAAAACCACGACAAGGGAAAAAGAAATAAAATATCTTTAACACTCTCCCTTAATTATATATTATTATATTTATCTCGGGACGTACTGCCTCGTTAAAAACCTCACCGTGGAAAACCCAGTGGGACAAAACCACGACAAGGGAAAAAGAANGCATTGTCACAGGATCGAACATACTCGATTTTAACTTCTTGGTTCTCCACAAGTTCCTGAGTGTAAGAGATAAATCTTGGTGGAATGTGCTTCGTTCGATCGCTCTTAACATAGCCTTCTTTGACTTGTGCGATACAAGCAGCATTGTCTTCGAATATTGTCGTCGGTTCTTTGCTTGTAGTCATTCCGCTAGTTTCTTGTATGTGTTGAATCATCGATCTCAACCATACACCTTCTCTGCAAGCTTCGTGCAATGCTATGATCTCTGCATAGTTTGATGAAGTCGCCACCAAAGTCTGCTTTNNAAGAATCGGAATTTCTAGGATAATATAATCCTAGATCAACAGTGCCTTGTAAATAGCGGAATATATGCTTTATTCCATTCCAATGTCTACGGGTCGGGGACAAGTTATATCTTGCAAGAAGATTTGTAGCAAAAGCTATATCTGGTCTTGTACAATTGGCAAGATACATCAGTCCACCGATGGCAC